>JAWWMK010038069.1:0-12353 GCA_035047105.1 Galeopsomyia nigrocyanea
CATATTATTATATAATTTGGCAATTAATTCAGCCAAGCTATAGGGCGTGATGGCAGATTCTTGATATTTTTATTCTGTGTATCCATGCATAACCCGGTTGCCAAAATGTGTCCCAATGGTAGCCGTAACGAATTATTAGGCACCCCCATAGATAATAATAATTCGATGCTGAAATGAGTAGATGGATCGTTAAAATAGAAAAAAGGTGTAGAGTAAGTGGATCTATTATAAGTGTGAAAGAATGCATAGGTATAGATGGCAAAGTGGAGCATGAATAGTTATTACAAAAATCGTTGCAAAATAAAAACAGAATCTTAAAATTAAAGAAATCGGCGCGATTATCTTTATTATCAAGAGAAATAGTTCCGCCACGGAGCCACTGTTTAATCACACCCCGTTAATATACGTGTGTAGGTTGATATAAATTTTAGCACTTCATTCGGCTGAGACATAGGGCATTATAGACACGTTTTTGACTATCTCTTGCTGTTAAGCCATGTATCATTGGCTATAGATTTGCGGGAAATTATTTTTTCGTAAATCACTTGAAAAGGATCGTCGAGGGGCCTTCAAGAAAGACGTGCTACGTTGATACACACTTTAGCACTCAATTCAGCCAGGATATGGGGCGTGATAGGTACGTTTTTGACTGTTATATGTAATTGGTCATAGATTTGTAGGAAATTATTTTTTCGTAAATCGCTTGAAAAGGATCTTCGAGGGGCCTTTAAGAAAGACGTTCTTACGTTGATATACACTTTAGCACTTGATTCGGCCGATATATGGGGCGTGATAGGCTAGTTTTTCAAGGGTTTCACCAGAATATGGGTGATACGGACGGACTTTTTTTAGGAGACAGTTGGGAACTTATCATAGGTGTAGGAAGTCATGTTTCGACATGTAGGACTTAAACTTCAAATCTACGGAAGTCATTTTTTGGTCAAATCCAAAGGGCTCCTCGCTCAACTTTGCTTACATATTTTTTTTTATAAAAAAATGGGTAAGCAGTAAAACGAGGGCCCAAAAACTTGTGGTTTTATCCTTTTAGAAATGTTTCGTTAACGGTTTGTTAACCTCATCGGGCAAGAAAATTGAAAAAAAAGTCCTCAAAAGCCCTGAAAAAGCCCTGAAAAAGTCCTCAAAAAGTCCTGAAAAAGTCCTCAAAAAGTCCTAACCAAGACCTGAAGAAGTCCTGAAAAAGTCCTGAAAAAGTCCTCGAAAATTCCTCAGAAAGTCCTGAAGAAGTCTTGAAAAAGTACCGAGCAAGTCCTTAAAAAGTCGTGAACAAGTCCTGAAAAAGTCCTCGAAAATTCCTCAGAAAGTCCTGAAGAAGTCCTGAAGAAGTCCTCAAAAATTCCTGAACAAGTCCTCAAAAATACCTGAACAAGTCCTTAAAAAGTCCTGAAGAAGTCCTGAAAAAGTCCTGAAAAAGTCCTCGAAAATTCCTCAGAAAGTCCTGAAGAAGTCCTGAAGAAGTCTTGAAAAAGTCCTAAAAAGTCCTGAAGAAGTCTTGAAAAAGTCCTGAACAAGTCCTGAAAAAGACCTGAACAAGTCCTCAAAAATTCCTGAACAAGTCCTTAAAAAGTCCTGAACAAGTCCTGAACAAGTCCTGAGAAAGTCCTGAAAAAGTCCTGAAAAAGTCCTGAAAAAGTCCTGAAAAAGTCCTGTAGAAATCTTGAAAAAGTCCTGAAACAGTCCTGAACAAGTCCTGAAAAAGTCCTGAAGAAGTCATGAAAAAGTCCTAAAAACTTCTCAGGTCTTCAAAAAGCCCTCGATTTAGGCACTTTCTGAGGACTTTTTGAGGGCTCTTTCAGGACTTTTTGAAGAACTTTTGATGACTTTTTTAGGATACTTTGATGAATTCTTTAGGAATTTTTCAGGAGTTCTTCAGGACTTTTTCAGGACTTCCTCAGGACTTCTTCAGGTCTTCTTAATGACTTGCTCAGGATTTTTTGAGGAATTCTTCAGGCCTTCTTAATGACTTGGTCAGGACTTTTTCAGGACTTTTTCAGGACTTTTTCAGGACTTTTTCAGAACTTTTGCAGGACTTTTGCAGGATTTCTTCAGGACTGTTCAAGAACTTTTTGGAGGACTCATGCGTCTGCAAAGGGCAGCCAAATAGCGGATGGGTGAGCAGAGAGCGGTGGGAAGAGAGAAAAATACAGAGCGAAAAAACACTTTTTTTCACTATAATTTTTTGTTTACGTATCAGATTATTGAAATAAATTTTATCAATTCCATTCTACACCAATCAACTTAAAGTTCGTAAAACTTTGATATAATAACATATAAAACATATTAACAATATTTACAATAACAATATTTACAACATAAAATTACATGTGCCAGTCAGGATCACCATCATCGTCTTCATCAACTCTAACCATACCTTCATCAGCTTCATCATCTTCATCATCTTCAGCATCTTCATCAACTTCATCTATATTGCCACCATCTTCATCAACTTCATCCATATTATTATCTTCATCTTCATTATCTTCATCGATATCATCATCTTCTTTCCCACCACCATCATCACCATCCAAGCACTGCTCAAAATGACCTCTCCTTCGTTCAATGCACAAAAGAACTCTACATCTTATCTTTGTATTTTGTCGGCTTTTAGGTGATCGGCGTAATCGTGAATCCTTTTGAGCATCTCATCGCGATTTTCAGGGCCGCCGTCATGATAAACTTCTTCTTTCGATACTCCGAAGTCAAAGTAATCTAACGGGTTGAAGTCAGGCGACCGCGGAGGTCATTGTATTGGTCCGTTGTTTCCTATCCAATGATTGGGATATACCTTGAAAAATGATTAAACTACACATTCAGTTTAATTCTGTTTAAGAGGACAAAATGGAGTTAAATAGGAAAAATTGACAGTCTTATTTATTAGCGTATAAAAATTGACCTAAAAAAGATATCGACACGAAACTTTTTCATCTCAAAGTACTTAGTAAAAGCATTAATTTTATTTTCGCACGTCTAAAAACCTCAAATCTACGTTCCACAATGTCACCGTTCGCATAACATCTTATTTATCGAAAAGAAAAAGTTTACCACGCGTTTCAAAAGAAGAGTAAACGAAAATCGAAAAAACTGTTTTTAAAACATGAAAAAATAACTTTTCTGAAAATGGGCTATGATCAATCTATAACAGAGATCTTAAAGAAGAAAATGAGCCCCCCCCCCCCCCCAAATGATTTTCGTTTACGTAATAGATTTGTATAGATTTTTATACATGGTTATAAACAATTGAAAAAGAATGACAGCTTAATGTTATGATATAGACGAAATTTAAGAAAATTATTTTTAATGAAACGGCTCTATAGAAAGTGCCGAATTTCATTCAAAGCAATTCTACACAACTAGTTTACCAAGCCATATTTTTTCCCGCGATGTCATGCTTCCTCGAGGAGAATTCAGGGAGCCAAATTTCTCCATTTACTACATATATTTTGGTGTGCTATATATATACGTAGAGGGAACTTAACAATTGAAAATAAGGAAATTGACAGTTACCTCGTCAAGATGATCTCGAACAACCGCTGCAATATGTTGTGGTGCCCCGTCATGAATAAATATAAGATTATCCTGTTCTTCTTGCGTTAAGTAATCGTTTAGCAAGTCTGTCAGATCGTCTTGCAGAAACTCGAGGTAATTCTGAGCATTCAGTGGCGTCGGAAGTTCAAACGGTCCCATAATTCGATTCCTGTATATAGATCTGTCCAAATGTTTGCTGAGAAGTGATTTTGAAAGTTATCTGGAAATAATTAATAAAATTTTAGGATTTTTTTTTATAAAATAGTGATGATAAAATAAATATACGTAATGACATGACTATTTTGATGAGATTTTTAATCAACTAATGGGATCTTAAATTTTGTAGAAATTTAGTCCATTATACAGGGTGATTCAGAAGGATAATAGTTTCCGGAAATGGGTTATAGAAAAAAATTTTCTGAATTGATTGCCGTTTAAAAAAAAATTTTTATTTTCAATAGTTTCCGAGAAAGCGAATTATGAAAATTAATAATTTCGACCAATCAGAGTGGCGCTTTTTGAAAATTGTGCTACTATCGAAGTTAATAACAATGAATTTAAATCGTGACATACTATTCAATCATTTACACAGGCCGACAACCAAAAAAAAACCAGAAACACGACAATATATTTCCAAAGGTTTTCAATGCGCTGAATCCGATTCTGGCTACAGAATTGGTCCATCACCTAAGGTCCTCGAGATATCCTAACCTAAAAGTGCAAAAATACGATTTTTCACTACATTCGAGGTCATGTGCCACTGTGAATAAATTAAAAGAAAAAACGGGTAATACCATCACAAACGAGCACTCTGGCCCATTAAAATCAATTTTTCAGATTTCAGATATCTTTTTTTCCATCGAGATACCATTGTTTGAATTTTAATATTTTCGCAGTTTCGTTACAATATTAGAGCAGCCAAATTTCCAAATACGCATATATAGCATATGCGAGGCTATAACCCCCGATCCTCAAACCCCAAATTCCTTGACCCAAGAGCCCTGTAACCTGCGAGGCTATAACCCCGGACCCTTAAACCCTAATTTCCTTAACTCCCGAGCCCTGTAACCTATGAGGCTATAACCCTGGACCCTTAAACCATAATTTCCTTAACTCCCAAGCCCTGTAACCTATGAGGCTATAACCCCAGACCCTTAAACCATAATTTTCTTAACCCCTGAGCCCAGTAACCTGCGAGGTTATAATCCCAGACCCTTAAGCGCAAATTTTCTTAATTACAAAATGTGACTTTATATTCGTGATCAGCAACCCCAAAAACCCATGTATAAATTTTTTTGGTCGAATCCGAACACTCATAAAAGGTTTGGTTCCCCATATTATATCCGCCATTTTGAATTTGGTTTAAGAATCTGGGGTTAAAGACCTCTAAGGTTACAAGATTCAGGGGTTAAGATAATTGGGCTTTAAGGGTCGGCGTTTCTAGCGTCGTAGGTTACTGGCCTCGGGGGTTAAGGAAATTAGGGTTGGAGGCTCCGGGCTTATAGCCTCACAGGTTACAGGGCTAGGGGGTTAAGAAAATTGGGGTTTAAGGGTCCGGGTTTCCATTCTCGCAGATTAAAGGGCTCAAGGGTTGAGAAAATTAGGGTTTAAGGATCGGGGCTTATAGCGTCGCAGGTTACTGGGCTTGGGAGTTAAGAAAATTGAGGTTTAAGGGTCAGGGGTTTCAGCCTCGCAGCTTGCAGGGCTCAGGGGTTAAGGAAATTGGGGTTTAAGAGTCGGGGTTTATAGCGTCGCAGGTTACTGGGCTCGGAAGTTAAGGAAATTGGGGTTTAAGGGTCCAGGGTTATAGCCTCGCAGCTTGCAGGGCTCAGGGGTTAAGGAAATTGGGGTTTAAGAGTCGGAGTTTATAGCGTTGCAGGTTACTGGGCTCAGGGATAAGAAAACTATGCTTTAAGGGTCGGGGATTATAGCGTTGCAGGTTACTGGGCTTGGGGTTTAAGGAAATTAGGGTTTATAGCCTCGCATGTTACAGGGCTTGAGGGCTAAGCAAATTAGGGTTTAATGGTCTGGGGTTATAGCCTCATAGGTTACAAGGCCAGGGGGTTAAGGAAATGGGGGTAGAAGCGTCCGGGGTTATAGCCTCGCAGCTTACAAGGCTCGGGGTTAAGGAAATTAGGGTTTAAGAGTCTGATATTATAGCCTCTCAGGTTACAGGGCTTCGGGATTAAGGAAATTGAAGTTAAAGGGTTTATAGATAAGACTTTTCGGCAATTCCCCCACCCCGCGCGTACCTTACATGTGTTTCAGTACCTGGCTATATCCGTCTCTCTCTCGCTTTCTGCGTTCGGTTTATCACTTTCACTCTCGCTCGCAGCCGGCGCTTCGTACAGGATGGCATTTTTGCGTTACTTTTGAATCGCGCGAGATTAACGAGGAATATATTTCAATTATCAATCCGCTCGTTACAAAATATAATTTTCACTCCCAAGGAGGGGAATAAGAAACAAAAAAGAGCGGGAGAGGGAGAGACAGAGAGAGAGGGAGAGAGAGCGGGGATTGAGGGGCACAAGGTGAGGAAGCTCGATCGGCGTGTCTGCAAGTCCTGAGTGTGTACTTAGCTCGTCGTGAGGAGCGAAATCGTATAATTAAAATTCCCGTAAGATCGATCGCAATAACGAAAATAATGCCGCCGCCGAGCTCTGAAAAAAAGCAAATATGTTACAAGTGTAATAAATATAGACAAATATTTCCTATATAGACAAATATTTTCCAACGAAAAAGCGCCATCTCCTCAGCAATTTGAGAGATAATTTTTTTTATTACTTTGTTGGAGTTATGTACATATGTATGGGTGTGCGTCATGACTTCGGTCATCTGTGCGCATGAGCGCCGCTCTGGCGAGTTAGGCGATGTAGGCGCTCGCGCGCCAATTCTTCCTACCGACTCGTGTCGTACGGACATGTCTTTTGGTCTTAAACAATAAACTACTTTTCTTAGGTGTTTATCCTTGTGTTTTATTGCTCTGCTTCCCCATTACACTATCAGGGGCCAGCACTCTTCCACTGCGCAAAGTTAGGTGATTTAGTGAAAATAAGGGTGTTTCCGCGGTGAAAAAGGCGAGCAGTGTTTTACGTGCGAAAGGCGATTTCGGCGTGCAAAGGCGAGAGGCGTCTTCAGGGCGTAATGCGATTTGGGCGTGCAAAGAAATAAAGGCGCGAACAAGGAAACGCGTTGCGAACGGGCTCGTGTATTTTGTATGTGCCGGAAGGACTCGAGTGCAATTCTTGCACGCGCACCACAACGGACAATCACCGTTGGCAATGAGCGATAGGCGACGGAAGCAACGACAAAGGCCTTAATAAGGACAAGGCAGCAATGACTCCAGGTGAGTTCTAAAAATCATTAAAGTTCGAATCGCGAAAATTAATGCATGCTTTCGGGAGCGTCAAAGTAATCCGGGCGCAAAAAGTTGATTTTGTTGAAAAGCCGGTTGGATTACGTCATCCACCGCGCCAACCTATTGCCTTGCATCAATTAAAAATGGCGGAAAGCGCGCGTAAAATACCACGCGGTCGAGGTAACATGGCCAAGCCGGCCGAGTCAAGAAGGATTGCGCGCGCACGCAGTCAACGAAGAAGGACTGCGCGCGCACGCAGTCAACGAAGAGGAACTGCGCGCGCACACACAGGCAGATAAAGGCGTTGAACGATGAGCGCGCGAAATTGAAAATTAGTATTCTAACACAACTGCATAGTCGTGCGGTGAACAAGCACTCAAACGCTTTCACGACTTGATAGTATTAAAAATGGAAATAATAATTAAAAATCCAATTATTATTTTGTAATTCTATAATTATTTTAAAGGCGAGTTCTCTATATGAATAAATAGAAAATTATAGTTAAATAAAAGGCGCTTATTTTAAACTATTATTGAAACAAAGGCGAGTTTTCTATATGAATAAATAGAAAATTATAGTTAAATAAAAGGCGATTGTTTTAAACTATTATTCAAACAAAGGCGAGTTTTCTATATGAATAAACCGAATATTGTAGTTAAATAAAAGGCGATTGTTTTAAACTAATTATTTATGTATGCTTTCATTGTAAGAGTCCGGATCACGTAAGGCAAAAATGTCCCAAACTGGCGAACGCTTCACTCAAACGTTCGCACGAGAATTCAGGCAATTCCGAGTGTAAACGTACTCGACCTAGCCCACAAGGATCGCCTCCAAAGCCTGGTACTGGAGCGCATGGCGGTGGCAGGTCAGGAACGAAGTTCCAAGGTAAATCTAAATCTAAGGTTGATAAAAAACACAATAACAAATCAATGGCAAAAGCTCATCTAGCAGATGAAGCTCAAACTGATGCAACAGACTCAGAGTCTGAAAATGATAATGAGGAAAACGACGTGAGTAAGTTTCTTTTAGACTCGGAAGCAACTCACCACTTGTCAAATGCATGACTATTGTTTAGAAAAATCGATACCTCACAAAACGGAATAGTAAACTGCGCTAATACTCAAAGGCGAATCTAGAAATTCAAGGGAAAGGCGTTATAGACTTAGAGTTAAACAATGGCAAAATAATGGAGATAAGTAATGTAATCTATTGTAAGAATTTGGCGAGGAATTTATTATCATTACGTAAATTTGCGGATAAAGACTTAAAAATATTTTTAGATAACAAATGCGTTAACATATATGACCCAAAGACCAGAGAAACAATAATTTCTGGAACGTATAATAAACCTTTTTGGAAAATTGAATTGAAATTAAATTAAACTACGAAAATTAAAGCTAATCAAAACAATAAAAGAATTTTGGTGAATTTGGCGACTAGGAGCGGTAAATTGATCGAAAGACCGAAAGAGAAATCCATGAATGATAAGAATTCAAATGAAAAATCAAACTCAAACAAACTGTTAAATACAATAAATTATAGAAAAATAGACAAAGCTGGTCAACTAACATTAGAAAAAGTTAATGGTTCGATATACTTACAAAACAAGAGGCGAGAAAAATTAAAAACTGTTCTGTTATGGCATGCAAGGCTAGGACATATATTCAAAAGTTTAAGGTAATTTACCCGGAATTAAAAGATTTTGAAAGCTCTGACTTTGATGAAGGTATTAAAGAATGTGTTTTCGTGCAAAAATGAATAAGTTACCGTTCACCAAAGTCAGACATCAAGAAAAAGAACCACTGTTAAAATTCCATGCTGGTGTGATGAGATACATAAGTCCGGTTACTTATCCCAGTCAGTACAGATTTATTGTTTGCTTCGCAGTCACACTAGATAGGCTGGTACGTATCCACTTAAGCATAAAAGCGATGTACCAAATTCTTTGCGAGAATTTATCGTGTTAATTAGAAAATTAGTTGGAAAAGACATCAAAGTATGTTACATGGAATGTGATCAGGGAACCGAATTCAGGAGTAAGGATACGGTAAAGGTTCTGAGGGAGTTCGGAGCACAGCTACGGACTATATGTCCAGGCACGCCTGAACACAACGGCGTTGTTGAACATTTTAATCAAACAATACAGAAAAAGGTGAGGTCGCTAATGCTTGATTCTGGTTTACCGTGAATGTGGGACATCGCGTTAGTCCACATAAAACTCTGGGAATGCAACCTCCTATAAAATTGCTAGCTCCTAATCACTGGTTTGATGTAAATCAATTGGAAAGATTCGGGTGCTTAGCATATACCACAATTCAAAATGAAACTAACACAGGGAGACCACACCCTCCGGGTTATGGATTTTGTTTAAACTTGATCAATGGCCTTCTTTTGTATAAAAATGAAAGTACCTTGAAGGATTCTGTCCCATGGGCTTTCGTTCGGGAGTTATCAGGACTTATAGGTGATGAATTGAAATACAGAGCCCCTATTTAAATCGTAATAATTCTTGAAATATTGACTCTATCGTAATTTTGGGGTTACGAATCGAAAGCTGAGATCAAATCCTTCCGTTAAAAAAAATATTTGTCAAAAAATTCCAATCCTTTCATAAGTTGTGTAGATTTGAATTTTTCATTTACGATACTTAATAAAATTTTCAGAACCCCAAAAGTGCTCGATTATTATGGAAATCTTTATCGCGACATAACTTACGAACGAGTGGAAATTTTTTTTACATATATTTTTTTTAAACAGAACGATTTGATCTCAGCTTTCGATTGGTAACCTTAAAATTACGATAGAGTCAATATTTCAAGAGTTATTACGATTGAAATAGGGGCTCTGTATTTCAATATATCACCTATAAGTCCAGATAACTCCCGAACGAAAGCCCATGAGACAGAATCCTTCAAGGGGCTTTCATTTCTATACAAAAGAAGGCCATTGACCAAGTTTAAACAAAATCCATGACCCGGAAGGTGTGGTCTCCCCTTGTAAGTTTAAGGCAGTATCCATCAAAACATTTTTAGTAGGCTATCTGCCAACTGGTTATATCGTATATCATCCCGAAACTAGAAAACTTATCGAAACGAGAAATGTTAGGTTCGTAGATTGTATATGGCGACATACACAAGGAGTTGATTTTTAGTCGTACTGCTCCCCACATTCAAATAGAAAGCACGACTTCGAGTACTGAGGCGACTGAACCAATAGAAGTGTCAGTTCAACGAGCTGTAAGCTCAGAAACTGAGGGAGAAAAAATGACACAAATTATCAAGCAAAAACGCGGAGGACCGAAAAAATTACTAACAGAATCAATTATGATGTATAAAAACATACAAGTGGAACCGGTAATCTTATATGTGTCACTCACGGGCGAAAATATTGAAGATTTTGATCTTCAATATTATGTACTGTTAGCCGATATTATTGGAGATCCGAAAAGCTTTAAAGAGCCAATGAATAGATTAGGTGGTATAGAGTGGATGGACGCGGTAAAATCAGAACTCGAAGCCATGGGCCTAAATGAAGTGTTTAAAATCGTTGATCTTCCAAAGGTAGACTCACGGGGTTGCAAAGCAAACATTCTTACAACTAGATGGGTTTTTAAAGGCAAAGTTGACATGATCGGGATTAAACATAAAAAGGCTGGTAACTCGTGGATTTCAAGATAAAAGCTATTATGATTTACATGAGACTTATGCACCCGTCACAAGACTCTCTTTAGTATGGGCTTTACTGGCATTTGATAACAAGTATGACTTATTGTTAGACCTATGTCAACTAGACATTAAAACAGCATTTCTTAATAGTAAAGTTCGTGAGGAAATAAACATTGAAATTCCAGATGGTTTCAATTACCCTAACGAACAGAAAAACTCGTTAGTATGTAAACTTGAAAAATCTCTGTATGGGTTAAACACTAGTCCTAAAAGGTGGTATGATACGTTCTTCGAAGCTGAGAGAACTGTGTTTTACTACAAAATGAAAATAATCCGTGCTTGTTCACACTTAATATTGGAAATATAATAATATTGGCGCTTCTGTATGTCGATGACATTATCTTAACCGGGAATGACCGTGAAACTACTAAAAGATATAAAAAGGAATTACTAAAAAGATTTAGAATGAAAGATCTCGGTGAACTAAAAGAGTATCTCGGAATTACGATTATTCAAGGTAGAAAAACAGGAACTCTCAAACTTAATCAAAGTAAATTTATCGCAAGTATGATCAAACGGTTTGGATATGAACAGGCATATCTACAAAGATCACCCATGATGACAAATCAAGTACTTAATCGAGAAAGGCGATCACGCGAAGGGGAAAATAGAAATGACAAAGCCTTGCCACCCACGCTGTTTAGGGAAGCTGTAGGTTCGTTGAATTATCTCGCGAATGCTACAAGATCAGATGTATCTTGTGCAGTCAACGTATTGAGTCATCATCAATTGAATCCTACGGAATTAGAATGGAAAATGTTTGAACGCTTATTCAAATACTTAATTGCTACTAAAGATATATCACTAACTTACAGAAGAAAGGGCGAAGGTATTGATGCATATTCCTTAGCAGATTGCAAGGGTTCGATAACTACGTGCGGTTACTTGGTAAGATTATATGGTGACATAATTGCTTGGAAAGCACAGAAACAACACTATGTTCGTTGTCTACGTTTCAAGCAGAATATATTGCTATGAGTGAGGCGTGTAAGGAGATGATAGCTTTACGTTTCTCGTTAGAAAAGTTTGCAAGCAGACAGCTTTATCCAATGAAATTAATGTGTGATAACTTAGCAGCAATTAAATGCTCAAAAATAGAAGGCGTGGTAGGTTTAAGACACTTAACCGAGATACGATATCATTTCGTTAAGGAATGCGCTAAGAGAGAAAAAATAGTTGTTGATTGGGTGTCATCTAAATAACAGTTAGCGGATATATTTACCAAACTACTATCTTTCAATACACACAAACACTTGACCAATAAAATCTTTAATCTATAATTTACAGATCTCTAAACAATGATACCTAGGCTACTATGATGGATACACATTTAACGAACAAAGTTTCCAAGGCGAAATGACTGATGAAAGTGGCGAGTACTCAAAGGGTGGATATAATTTTAGAATTGATGGTATGCACGGTATGGATGAACTTTGTAACCAGTATTACTGGGATGGAAACAAGAAAGACTGGGTGTATTACTCTGGAGTTTTGGTGATTAACAAAGTTTGTCGAGTTCTCTGCGAATTCTTAAGGTTTTCGATTACTAGGGGTCGGGCGCGCTATGCGTGCCCCGGCTAATTTTTGCCAAATTGTATTCTAACACCTAAACGAAACGCTAATAACAACACGTTAGACATAACGAACTTAAAAAAAAGATAAAAATGGTTTGTTTGAATGGATTATTTCTTATCGACATCATTTTTTAAAACTATAGCGTATCTTAA
>JAWWMK010038080.1:0-12348 GCA_035047105.1 Galeopsomyia nigrocyanea
AAACCGGAATAAATTGCAGATTTTTCTTATGAAAAAATGGCTATATTCGAATGGCCGTAGATCGTGTTATATTCAACAAAATTGAACGTGCGACCAACCAAATTAAAGCTCTTGTCAAGACAAAATAATTGCCATGAAACATGTTCAAAAAAAATGAAAATAGACGAAACTGCGGGTCTTTTAATGGAAGATGCCATTTTGCCCCGACATTTTTCAGAGTTCCGAAATTTGACATTGGCGAAAAATCGATTTTTATAACAGAAAACAGGTACGAAAAAAATTAAATCTGGTAGGTCTTTGTAGGGATTACTTCAACGAATGTGAATGTATCGTGCAGAAGTTGATTATCTGTTTTATTAAGTTTTAGTCGACTTTAAAGTTAGGGGTGCCGTTTTGCTCCACCCTCCCCTACATTGGATAAAGTAAAAGACCAATGTTTATTAGACTAGAGGAGCATGATAAGTGTAAAGATCGCAATTCAGTTGTAAAGCATCATAAACGCAAGAGCCACGATTTTTGATTGGCAAAATGCTAAAATTCTAGATATAGAAAATTGTTATGATAAACATAAAGTTTCAGAGATGTTGTATATTATTTCTACCGATCACACTTTAAATAAGAGAGAAGATACAAATTCATTAAGTCGTATATATAAATGCCTGCGTAAAAACATTCTCAAATATTTGAATTAGCCGTTTTTCTGTTAAACTATAGTAAAAATTCTCACCAAAATGAATCTCCGATTGTAGTACGTATACTATATAAGCCTCAAAACACTTGACTCTTGACGCCCACGAATGAGGAACACATGTTTTTTACGACTCTCGTTCAGTCGCATTTTCTCCGTCACAGTGGAAAGCTGCACTTTTAATTTTTCTTGGTAAGCTTCGTTATTTTAACTTTGTACAATTTTTAATATGTACTAATTTGTTTTAACATATATCTTTTATTTCATTTGTTTAATAAAAGCCTGATGAGGTTAGCAAATCCGCTAACGCAACGTCGCTAAACAGAAAAAACCACACGTTTTTTTCTTATTTAATAACATCTACCCGAGCCCTCAGCTGATCGTGAATCAAGATATATTTATACCATGGAGGGTGCTATACTTCAAACATTACAAATAAATTTTATTTATGAATATTTTTATCTAATTTTTATTGCTGAAAATGATAAAATAACGATAAATTAGAAATATTAAAAATACAATAATTTTTTACAATTGGTCGTAACATTTGAGCGAAAAAAATTTTTTCAATTATGTGGATTCTATGCGCATTATATAAGCAGCTATAGTTTTCTACCAGCAGTGAATTTTCAAACTTTCGATAGCTAGTTTTCCCTTACTCGTTCCCCTACTCTTTAAAATGAGCCTTCATACGATAAATTAGATGATCCTCCGCCCGAGTTATCGCTCTTTCAAGTGAACAACTTTTTTTCAGCACGCGAAAATTACCACTTCCAAATTACACAATCGGTCGTAATATTTGACCGGAAGCAAATTTTCAAACGTATGATATCTCATTTTGAAGCTCTTGCTTTACCGTTTAAAATGAGCTGATACGCGATGACTTTGACGATTTTTACTCCGAGTTATAGCATTTTGAAACAAACTTCTTCTTTTATATAAAATGTAAAAAATTGGGATATGGAAATTTTCAATAACTTTAGAAAACTTTAACCGATTCACTTGATAATTTAATCAGAACTATATCTAGGGAGAAGAAACATAATTGCAAAGTTTCATAATCGTAACTCTAGCCGTTCAAATGTAATCATGGGGACAAAGAAGGAAAGAAAAAGTGACCAAACACATACATACACACGCACACACATACATACATACGCATATTTTTGGGGATCCGGGCATTTTCTAAAAACATCACATTCGTAATCAGCGACCTCGAAAACGTAGAAAAACATCAAAACTGTGCAATCGAAAATCTCTCGAAGAGAAAGCTAAAACGTAAGAGATGCTCGACCAGATGAATTTCTTTTCGTCGTGTCGATCGCGAGCAGAACTCCAAACAACGATACTAATTTCGTAAATCGTCACTTTTGCACTGGAACGCTGATAAGTAGAAAAAGTGTTCTAACAGCTGCACATTGCTTTGTGAGAAGAACGCCGAGTGACGTGGAAGTTATTGCTGGTTCGGCGAATGTGAGTCTCTGTGATAAGTATTATCCAGAAGCATGGATAAATTGTAACAAATGGAAGCTGAACAGTAACGAAATCCCGGATAATAATTGTTCTCTTAACGATATTGGTATGATAACGGTAATGATTGACATTGGAATGTGAAGGACTTAGAGACCCGGAAATTCATCCAGCTGCAATATTAACACTC
Source organism: Galeopsomyia nigrocyanea (assembly GCA_035047105.1). Lineage (NCBI taxonomy): Eukaryota > Metazoa > Arthropoda > Insecta > Hymenoptera > Eulophidae > Galeopsomyia > Galeopsomyia nigrocyanea. Next base: position 2,349 of record JAWWMK010038080.1, read on the forward strand.
GATCCCACAGATCAATTCCCATCAATTGTCAGAATAGCAGGTTGGGGCATTTCTGAAGACCGCACGAAACCATTAGTTTCGAGTGGTAGTAACGATGAGTCAAGAGAGAAGTTGATTACATCAGAGGACGAGGTGAGAAGGGAAACCACGTCAAGTAGTAGTGAGGGTGAGTCAAGATGAAGTTGACTTCTGCATCCAGAAGGGCGCGGCTAAAAGAGACGCCACGTCAGTAAGCAGAACCAGGAGGTTTTGCAGCACGGCTAAGGAGCCAGTTGAAGTTAACGGAAGGCGCGACCGAAAGTGAGCGGTTACGTCATCTTGCAAAACGAGGAGTTTTGCCGAGCGGTTGGAGAGCCAACCAGGAAGACAAGGCTAAAGGTCAAGCCGAGTCTTCAGTAGTGAAGTTGGAGTAGAGGTGCGTCAGAGGCCGACGAAGTACCAAGAAGGTGACCTAGTGGCAATGAAGAGGACGCAGCCAGGATCAGGGCCAGTAGTGACAGCATCAGTTGCAGACGGTATGAAACATCGCCAAGGGATTTCCGAGACGACCTGGAGGAAGGCTTGGAGAACGAGGGAAACAACGACTGATGAACCCGAAGACGAGCCAGTAGATAAGTAAAAAAATAAAGCAAAAAAATGTAACAATAAGTTAAATGTATGAAAATAATGAAAGATAATTAAAAGTTGGATGTATGCCAGTATGAGTATTAGATAAAATGTATTAGGAGGAGTGAGCATACTGATAATGAAAAATGAGTAGAAAAATTGTAAAAGGTGGCGTGAAATATGGAAAGAGTGTGGAAATTTTTAAAGTGATAACATCAGAGTCATTGTAAAGAGCGAAAATAATTTTTGAAACAAACAGCGCGGCTGACGACAGCCGAATTGTCAGGACGGTCTGATTGTGGGGGTCATATGAGCATGAGTATTAGTGTATTTAGATAGATATCAGAGAGAGATAATAAGATCATATGACTATGAATCGCACGACTTAGGCAACGCCATTTTGGGAGTCATACGATCATGACTAAGATATGTTATCAGTAGCAAAGCGCGTGATTTTCGGCTATATTAGCGAGTATACAGTTTAGGCCGGCCTGTTCTGTTGCTGTGAATAAAAACCCCAACCATCTCCTCTCAATCGAATCGTCAGTCATTTTTCCACAAAGTTTAACTTGAAATTATTTTTTTATATATTTTGTACCAAAGATAACGTAAAACGCAGAGATTCACTGATATTTTTTTCGAAAATCGAAATTCTTACATAAAACGCAAAAAGAAAGAACTTTTTAAAGTAGGTACATTGGAGCCATTATCGGGATGTGCGAAATACGTTTTGTCGTGACGAACCACCAATTTTTTATTCATATTTAACATCGTACATATAGTGCGTCTCAAGAGTTGACTCAACAGTTAACTTGAAATAGGATGCCACGAAAGTGCAGCATGTTTCTTCAATTTTTGACATATGGTAAGAAATTTTTGTAAATTTACTGGTTAATCAAACGACTTTAATATGCAAATATCTAACATATACTATTAATTGGAAATAATTTCAGGCATGTTAATCGGCTTATCGGACGGAACTCCCTTAATAGGAAGAAAGGTAAAAGATGCTCGATCACATGAACTTCTTTTTGTCGTGTCGATCGCGGAAAGAGCTCCAAACAACGGTACTAATTTCGTGAATCGTCACTTTTGCACTGGAACGCTGATAAGTAGAAAACATGTACTAACAGCTGCACATTGCTTTCTGGAAATAACGCCGAGGGACGTTGAAGTTATTGCTGGTTCGGTGAATGTGAATCTCGGTCATAAGTATTACCCGGAAACGTGGATAACTTATGACGAATGGAAGCGGAACCACAGCGAAGTCCCGGATAATTTTTGTGATGACGATAACGATATCGGTATAATAACGGTAATGATTGACATTTACTATTGGGTGAATGTATCAGGAATTTTAGCGTTATAAATGTAAAATTAATATACTTTTTCAGTTGAAAGGTGAAGGAGTTAGATACCCGGAAATTCATCCAGTCGAAATATTAACACTCAACCCCACAGATTTATACGGATCATATCTTAGAATAGCAGGTTGGGGGCATTCTGAAGACCACACGAAACCATTAGTTTTGAAAACGGGAGTTGTGACTGTCATACCGAATAAAAAATGTAGTGAAAAGGTTACCAGATTGACATGCCAAAAAAATGATATACCGGATAATTATTTCTGCAGTTGGGCAATTCCATGGCTCCTATTAACTAGTGTAAGAATTAGTAGTATTCAATATGGCTTACTAGCTATAAATGCAGAGTAATCTTTAAAATGTATTTTTGGCACAGGGTGACAGTGGTGGTCCGATACTCAACGAAAAGAATCAAATGGTAGGAGTCAACAGAGGAGTCTATCCGATTCTCAATGAGTCATACCCGGCAGAATATCGAAATCGGAATCAAGTCAATATTCACTTGCATCTGTATCATTATAGAAACTTCATCAGAAGTGTCCAAATAACTACGTAAAATATGTATTGGTGCAACTTATATTTTTATTTTGCAATTTTGAACATTGAATAAAGTTACAAAATTGGGTTACTGGTAATTTGTGGATTCATTCAAAGCAGTCGCAGATTTACGAAACGCAAATATCGTCACCATCAGATATTTCGTTTCACATACACACAGTCTTCCTAACGAAAATAGTTGAACGTATGCAGAGGAAAACCCTCATTCATACCGACGAGAATTTCCACGAAAAGAAGACCAATTACCAAACCAAATTTATCACGATCAATCACTCCTCACTCTCGCCCAAGAAGAAGAAGAAGAAGACAGCGCCCATTATCCAAACGAACTAAATCAGTTAAGAGTTCTCACTTTTTTTTCTGCAGTGTCGGTGAGTGATAGATGAGATTGAGTTTGAGGTAAGAGTAAAAAGAGCAATTGCATTATAAATATACATGGTATATCCATAAGAAATTCATATTAAAATTATATAGGTGGCGTAGAGCTAATAATTATGTACAAGCTTTTCGGGTTGTTAGATAAAATTAAAGCTAGGTGATTTTGCGTGTGTTCGAATTAAAAAAAATGCTTACGTATGCATATATTATGTGTGAAATACGTATTGTCGCGACGAACCACTAATTTTTTTTATTCATATTTAACATGATACATATAGTGCCTCTCTTGAACAGTTAACTTGAAGTAGAATACCACGAAAGAGCAGCCTGTTTCTTCAATTTTTAACATATGCTAAGAAATCTTCGTAAATTTACTCGTTAATCAAGCGACTTTAATATACAAATATCTAACTATTAATTTGAAATAATTCCAGGCATGTTAATCAGCCTATCGCACAGAACTCCCGTATATTTCCGTAATAGGAAATACCAAGCTAACAGATTTGCTGCTTATTACACTAGCAGTGTGCTTTCTCGAAGAGCATTAAATTTGGAACATTACAAATAAATTTTACTTATGAATATTTTTATCTAATTTTTATTGCTGAAAATGATAAAATAACGAAAAATTAGAAAGATTAAAAATACAATAATTTTTTACAATAGGTCGTAACATTTGACCGAAACAATTTTTCTTTAATTATGTGGATTCCATGCGCATTATATAAGCAGCTATAGTTTTCTACCGGCAGTGAATTTTCAAACTTTCGATAGCTCGTTTTCCCTTTACTTTTTAAAATGAGCCTTCATACGATAAATTAGATGATCCTCCGCCCGAGTTATCGCTCTTTCAAGTGAACAACTTCTTTTCAGCACGCGAAAATTACCACTTCCAAATTACACAATCGGTCGTAATATTTGACCGGAAGCAAATTTTCAAACGTATGATATCTCATTTTGAAGCTCTTGCTTTACCGTTTAAAATGAGCTGATACGCGATGACTTTGACGATTTTTACTCCGAGTTATAGCATTTTGAAACAAACTTCTTCTTTTATATAAAATGTAAAAAATTGGGATATGGAAATTTTCAATAACTTTAGAAAACTTTAACCGATTCACTTGATAATTTAATCAGAACTATATCTAGGGAGAAGAAACATAATTGCAAAGTTTCATAATCGTAACTCTAGCCGTTCAAATGTAATCATGGGGACAAAGAAGGAAAGAATAAGTGACCAAACACATACATACACACGCACACACACACATACACACATACGCACATTTTTGGGGATCCGGACATTTTCTAAAAACATCATATTCCTAATCAGCGACCTCGAAAACGTAGAAAAAACATCAAAATTGTGTAATCGAAAATTTTCACTGTTACAAAGCTTTTTCTTCGAGAAAGCAAAATATACGTATGGTAAAATTTATTATTTCATATTAAATAATAATGAAATAAATAACTTACAGCTTCAATCCCATCGACCGAGACCGCCCAATGAAGCAACGCCAAACCACCATCATCCAGCGCATTGACAGGCACATTCATTTCCAACAATTTTTTGATAGCATTAAACCTTTGCTCATCACTGTTAATTATAATATATTGCAAGGCAATCATTGCTCTTCGTCTCTTGGTATCCTCGTCGGCTTTATACCCAACGAGCATGGGTAAAATAATCTCGGCATTGGCATTGCAAGCGGCCGTGAGAAGAAGATCATAACCTTCATTATTGACGGCGTCGATGTCGGCGCCATTTTCCAAAAGTTTCTCCAAGAGAATAATCTCCACGTCGTACAGCATCGCCGTGTGAAGAACACTGTTGCCTCTGGCGTCGCAAGCATTAACGTCGGCGCCATGATTGATCATATGCATGGCAATCTCAATGTCCCTGTATTTCTGCCACCACATTATGACTGCGTGAAGAAAACTCGGTTTATTGGGATCGCTCAGCAATTTCTCATTCAAATCGACACCGGCGGTTATCAGCGATCGTGCGGATGCCATGTCGTGGTTTTTTACGGCGAGCCATAGCAATGAATCTTCATAGCCTTCCGGAGTACTCAGATCGGGTTTGTGATTTAGCAGTTCGGCTACTAAGACGCTGTCGCGTACTTTGACGGCGTGCCACAGGAAACGAGTTAGATGCGCCGGTGCAACGCCTGAGAGTGAAATGCCTTTGTTGAGGATGAGTTCGCGGCCATTTTTCAAGTCGATACTTTCGATGGCGTGGAGTAATTCTAATTGACGCTGCTTCGTTCTACAACGTGTTTCGTAGAAATTGCACGGTTTTACGCCGAGTGATCCAATCGAGTCCATGTTGAATGTTAAATCGTTCGGTTATTATGAAAGAAATAAACACTTGAAATGATAAAGACACAACTGAAGTTGGAACGGATGGATTCTCACAACCCGGATTAGCGGAACCTGTACTTTGAAAGAGATGACGCCGTCGACTGAACCATAAGCTGCTCCTTACTCTCGTTAATGCGCCTAATAATGAGTGTGAACTGAAGGAAGGGGGAGACTGAGGTACATGACCCTCGTCAGTGGCAGCGATTTATAATTTTATTTTTAAATGTTAGGTAGAATATATTCTTAGTACTCCGTACTAGGAAAGCAATCTGCTGGAAAGGTACACAAATTTTACAATATTTTCTGAGAAATGAAAAAAAAAATTTTTTAAAGAAAGTTAAGGTATTGTCATTAATTGATTATTTTTAATGTTCCGTGAAACTGTGCTAATGAATTATTTAGAAAATACATTAATAAATTAAAGACAATCAAACAACGTCGATGATAAATATCAAGTTTGATGTTTAATTTCAGAGCTCGAGCATAATTAACTCCCCTTTCTAAATATTTTGCCATGCATTGATTGCTAAGTATATTATAGAAGCACCAGTCAAAGGGCCTCTACGTTACATTAATCGAATGTATAAGAAACAGTATTGATCTTGATATCTAAAAGATAAGTCGTTCCATTTAATTTCGGCCGCATAGCACTGAAACATTTAAAAAATCATAAAAATTTGAATTTTTCAAAGAATTTCATCGCGAAATAATTTATCGTGCAATTTGGCTTTCACTTTTTTAGTATTAAAGTTTTTAGCAGTGCATCGAAGATGGAATAAAAATCCTCGATTTAATAACGTACTTCGTGTTTTGTGATGGATATATTTTATTAATAATCATGCTACTATGTTGATACCGATTCCTTTATACACATATAAGAATTAACTCTGCGGTGGAATATTTTTTTCTTCTATAATCTTCAAAACAATGAAATATTTTCGTACGTATTTTCAATGCAAATAATAATACTTTATTTTTCAATTAGATTCTACTAGAATCGACCAAAATTAAACTTTTTCGAAAAAATTTCTCGAATAAACTTAATAATATTTATTTTCAGGTGATCATTGCGATATGCGCTCCTCTCTTTCTGTTAAGCACTCCATTTTCGAAGTATATTTCAACATTATCGATAAGAGATATAAAAAAAAAGTTCCATTATCGTAACAAAATATACTTCTTCTCTTGACTCTCTATTCATATATATCTTAATTATTTTGCACCAAGTACGTTATTTGATCCATGGATCTATTACAGTAGTGTTTGATGGGATCATGCTGTTAATAATGTATGTATTCAGAATGAAATTGAAAATTGCAAAAATATGAAAGATTAGCGACTGAAAAGAATTTACAGACAAACGTGATGCTTTAATGTAAGATAATTAATTCAATGTAATTTTGTCAATTTGAGTTCATACTCATTCTGTGTAATTTTGTTTTCCTCTTCGCCATCCATCTAACTAAACGTGTAGTCCATCAAAATATCGTCAATTAATATTTTATTGATTCTTTGAAGTCCATACTTGGTCTCGTAAACGGTTTTTAAATCTCAGCAATAATGTGCGCCAATTGCAAGTCGTTTGCAAGTCCTTCATACGTTATTGGTGACGCAACTCCACAAGTATAACATCGCTACAGTTGCTCGCTCCAGTACTCAATTTTCATAAATTAATTATCAAATTGAACCAAAAGTACAGCCAGGTATCCGGAGGCATGTACCCAGATGTGGAGCACGTGCCCCACCGGGGGGCACGTGCCGCGTTTTCCAAAAGAGCATGTGCTCTTTTTCAACCGGGGAATAACGTAATATATACTATTTATTTGAAATATACTATATTTTCACGAACAGTACCTAATAAAAATAATTTGTAATAAATATATTTTGTACTTAATTTTAATAAATTCACTTTTAAATTGAGCCAAAAGTACAACCAAGTATCCGGACGGGGTACACGTGCCTCGCTGAGGGGCACGTGCTTTTTAAATTAACGATTCTTTGAATAGTTAAAGCTGTTGTTCAGAATAATTAGCTAGGCTTCGTCTAATTAGGCTAGGCATCGTCGAAGAATCGGAAAGTGGTTTTTACGTGCACGTACATGGTATTGATCTCAAGAAACAGTGTGCATGATGACTTCTAAGAGACCAGTTGCTTGGATCAATTTTCGACGCAGAGCATTGCATCGTTTGAACATTTATAAAAAGAAATGGATTTCCTTTGGAAAATATCACGCTAAAAAATTGATCGTACAATTTGGATTTCACCTTTTCACTGTATTTTTAAAAGTTTTAGCGGTGCATCCATCAGGATCAAATAAAAGCAATGTGTTTGATAATATAATTCGTATTTTGTGGTGGATTTATTTCGTTAATCATGTCACGTTGTTAATACCGTCAGTATACACTTTTTGCACAGTTATTGAGGTGACTTCTATATCTTTATTATGCATCAAAATAAACATAGTGGTGGAATCTATTTTCCTCTTAGTGGCATTCAGACGTCAAGAATCATCATTCAGGGTATACACTTGAACACACTAAAGCACTTTTGCATGTCTTTTTAATACTATTAACGGTATCATATTTTTAAAAATAGATTCTTCTACAATCGGCCAAAACTCAACTGTTCAAAAAAAAATTCCCGACAGAATCTGATAATCTTTATTTTCACGTATTCCTCGGGATATGTATCACTTTTGTATGTCTCGTCCAAATATACATGTATATTTATCAATCTCAAGACCAAATAGAAAAAGGATTCATTGCTGCTACAAGATATCCCTTTCCTCTCAACTCTTTATTGGTGAAAAGTTTCATCAGTTTCCATCAATTATTTTCATTGTTACACGGATCTATCACAGTAGTATTTGATGGAATTATGGTATTAATAATGTATGTCTGCACTATGCAATTAAAAATTTTGAACAATGATTGCAAAACTGTAAAAAATTACTTACAACTGAAGGAATGTATCCGTAATCATGAAAAAATCCTAAGGTTTGTAAATGAAAACATAAAATTTATTTGTTTGCATTATTTTTAATGAAGAGCCAACAAGTTTTTTCAATAATTTCCGTATAGCCTTGTACATAAAACGAACCAAGTAGCACGTATCGTGATCATGAAAACTTCTATTCTTTTTATGAGCTACAGTATAAGCGCTGGACTGTTAATTAACAAAGTAAGTATCAAGAACCACTTCATATACATAACATCGAAAAAAAAACTGATTTCTGTTCTATATTTATAGCATCGCTCTATTGACGATATGACTTTTCCGCTTGTAATTCTCATATCAGCCTTTTTAAGGATATATTTGATCGCAGAAAATGCTCAAAACATCTTATCTGCTGTAAGTTAATTACGCATAAATAATAATCCAATAACAATCATTATTAAAGAAAATCTATTGTTTGCAGAGTAACGATATTCAGTTAACAATCTATTTTTCCAAGTGGTACAAAGAAGAAAAAAATGTAGTTTTTACTAAAATAATAATGATCCGCAGATGTCAAAATGTACCAAAAATATATGTAAATGGTTTTATGCCGATGCTGGATAGAAATTATTTTGGAAAAGTGGGTCACGAAACAAAATTTGTGTTTTGGGCAATGTTAAATCAATACTATTAATTTTATTATTATTCATGAATGCCTTTAAATTTGCAGGTTCTTTATTTAACATATTCCTACTACATGATGATCCGTGCAACAATAACAAAGAAAAATGCTGGTTTTTAAATAATTTCATTTGTTTTTAATTGAACGGTTTCTACAATAATTCTTTATGCGTTAAATAATTTAACAGTGCTGTATAGAAAGGCATATAGCACGTTCAGATGAGTATATGCAATTTAGTAAAAATAATTTTTGATTGAATTTTAAGGCATTGATGATCTATATCATATAACTCCGTAAACAATGCACTTGGCATGGAGGGATAAATTAATTGATAGCAAGTAGGTATTAAAGAATATTGAACTAGGTTGATTTAAACAAATGTAATTATTTATTTGACCAAAGTTCCATTTTATACGATAAATTCCAAAAATATAATAATGAAGGTACTTGAGTTACAGAGTAATTTTGTTTACAATGACAGTAATTATATCATACTAATGATATCTAATATTATACGTGAAACATATACATTTATGAAATATAAAGAGAGAACATAATTGATATCGATTATACATCTGTTATTTCTCAACTTATTCTACATCATCCCAGTACAAATAATGAGCTATTTTATCCGTTACGAGACTCGGAAAAATTCTGCCTAAAATCACATGCAAAGCGTTTTCCTTCGCAACTAACTCATCTTTTCTCTTTTCCGCATTTTCAAAATAAAAGTCCATATCTGTACAGTACAATGGAAACAAAGCTTCACGGTTGCTTTTCTTATAATTTTCTATAAAAATATTATGATTCCTCGTGATTAACGACAATTTTTTCGAGTTTGAAAAAAGTATCGAATAAAACGAAATATTACCGCCAACAACTGTAACTTTCATTCTCTGCAATTCGCTAAGACAGTCTTTGTAAAATTGTTGTATTTCAAGATGTTTCTTTATGATTACACAGTCGCACTATCTAACTTCAACCCCTTTGAATGAGTAAAAAGCTTTATAATTCCTTAAGGCCCCCCGGACATGTATATATAGATATACAAACACGTGTGAAAACAGGCGACCCTTTGCTCCATGATTATTCTTTCATGAAACAAAATTAG
>JAWWMK010038091.1:0-12338 GCA_035047105.1 Galeopsomyia nigrocyanea
AAGAAGCACGAGAGTAAAACAAAGAAAGCCAAGACGGCGCGGAGACAAATGCTTGTTACAACGCACGTGTGCTCTCGGTGATGACAGAGCTAAGATTGCCGGCCGGCGCGTTCCTCTCTCTCTCTTTCTCTTGTCCGCGCGCGTCGCTACTAATTAGTAGCCAATCAGGGCAGTCTAATACAATACGCGCGCGACTATGTGTCTCTCTCTCTCTCTCTGTGTTTCTGTTGCATACATTGCCGGATCGCTGGCTGCTCTCTCTCTCTCACTTATCTTTGCTGCTATAACTGTATATAAATGGAAAAAAAAGGTAGTGGTACAAAACAAGATGTTATAAAATTGAAAAATATATTCATATTTTTCGCTAGGAAGGAAAGAAACATAACGAGTGCTCTAACACTCGTTATAAATGATTTTTCAAAATTTGACGTTGAAAAATTAATTTAAAGTTATTGTTTTGATTTTGAAGATATAACGAGATATTTAAGGACGAATGAAAAATAAAAATATTTTGTCAGTTTGCGCGGACGCCATTTTAAATTTTCCAAATTTGAATAAACCAAGTTTTTCAGAAGCTGCTCCTCTTTCCCTGTATTACCCTGTCCTTTTTCCTAATATTATCTTGGTGTTGTTTTTTTTCATACTTGCCGCTTGAAAAATAAATTTTCGAGTTTTTAAACAATTTTCGAACAGATAATGGTGGGAAATTTTTTTTTCAAAAATTGATTTTTAGTAACTCATAGATCATATTTCCTACAATTTCGATCTCTATATTTTTTTTTTACAAATTATTGTTAATAAGGTAAGTGCAAAAAACTTCCATTTTACGTGCTTTAAAATATGCTTGCAAGCTGTGTCGAAAACGCCAGGAGAATTTATTCGGCAATCACGGTAAGTGATTTGGTGTTGATATACATTTGATTAAGCACATAAAATTTCACGTGGGAAACATTTTATAATTGGTGGATTTTTCGACCTTACTTCGCCGGACTACTATTGGTTTGGAAATGATAGGCAGCCGACTTTCCAAGCGTGTAGCTTTGTGAAAAAAATCGCACAAGAGCGAGATTTATATGGCCATAAAGCTTGAGGTTTTACGCGTCTATCAATTCATCAGCGGTCCGTCTAGAGCAATTAGCAAATTTATAGCAGAGATCGAAAGAACAAAAAATAAGAATTTTCGAGCTATTTTTTTCACGATCAACTTTACGCATCTGGGATTCCGTCCAAAACACTTGAAACGTGGGAAAAAAAATTCAGCTTATTATCTGTTCAAAGTCTTATTAAAGCAACTGCAGTGAAATTTTTGAAAAAAATTAATTAGTTTATTTGTAAACGGCAATTTTCCCAACAAAAATGTCTTCTTAATGGCTTACCGATCAATTTGGGACTTGATGCAAAATATTGAAAAACATTCAAGCATTCTAATTTTTCATGACTTTATAAATATATTATTTATATGAAATCTAATGCGGTTGAATCACAATGAAATGAATGCTCAGCATTACGAACAGTGGTTTAGAAAAATAATTGCACGCCTGCCAAAAAACTCAGTTATTGTAATGGATCAAGCTCCTTATCATACGATGATACACCCGGATTATAAAAATCCAACAATAAAACGGCGTAAATATCAACTTATTGAATGGATGATAAAACGAAAAGTACCTCTGCCTCGAGAGTATGAATCTTTTGAAAAAGCTACAAATCCACTGCTGTTGGAATGGTGTAAATCTTATCGTTATGAAAAACGCTGCCAGTTGCTCTGGCGGAATGCTTCCTTGGAGATAAGAGTATTTTTCGTATTTCAATAAGCGATGAATTTTTTTGTCAAATAAAAATCATTCAAACTCGCCAGCATTATTGTTTCTTGATAAGTTTGATAATATCTAGTTTGTATTTTCTTAATTCAAACCACCTTCTCTTTATAGGTACGCAGTTGAAGTGGATTCTATTTAGTGTTATTTTCGAAGATTTTGATTTTATTATATGCTTCAATTTTAGTTTTTCTACTAGAAATTGATCGTGCGATATAGTATATTACGATACTAGTGCGAGAAAGTAGATGTCCGTCTCGTGTGATCTTTGCGCTCGAGCAAAGCGAGGGTGAAAAGTTTACACCAGACGGGCATCTCTTTCTCGAACATGTATCGTACAATATTTTTTGTTACGACGAGCGCAACGCGAGATTTTAAGCACGCTCGCTTTTCCGTGCGTGAGCAAAATCGCGCTTTGCGCACGGCGTGTCAAAAACTCTTTTTAAAGCTACTTTTAAAATCATTAAAACGAGCCCTTACACGTTAAAAAATTCATTGTCTATCCAAAGTTACAGTAATTTATGCATAGTAATAAATTATGTACCTCATATCTACAGAAAACATTGCTATAAGTAAAAATATATCGAGCTAAATTTTATAGAAATCATTGAAGATCAACTCGTTTTAAAGCTGCTTTCATAAGCTTTGAAAAAAGCCCTCATACGTTACCAAATTTATTCTTGATCCAAAGTTATAACAATGTGCGCATAATAGTGAATAACATACCTTACATATAAAAATAAATAGTTGCTATGATTTCAAATATCTCAGGCTGAATATTACCGAATTTATGTACAACCACTCGTTTTAAAGCTGCTTTCCTGAGCTCTAAAATGAACCGTCACACGTTCAAAAATTCATTGTCAATACAAAGTTACAGAAGATTACGCTTAACAATAACCAATCTTTTTTTTTTTAAATTGTTATTGAAAAACAGCTGTAAAATTTTTTCGAGTCGATGGATCTGCTTAAAAATAATTTTCCCACCTTTGTTGATCAATTTTCAGACATAAAAAAAAGATTCATCAAAATCCATTGAGTAGAGAAGTCATACCCATTGACAGCACATACACACTCACACACACGTCCACATACACACAGACAGTGACACCATAAAAATGTAACTTTGTCGTCTCCCCATGATTTCTAATGAAAGATATATAAAAAAATTATTCATTGGCTACATGCAGAGGGTTTAGATTTCACAATAAAAACAATATTGAAGCATAAAATGACAAAAACAAAAAAATTATAGCGAGAAAACCCAAATTTTCAAAAAAAAGCGAAAAACAAAGCTTCCTTTCCAAGGAAGCAACAAGCATACTTATTAGAAAAGATTGCTGAAGAAATAAGGAAAGATGTTAAAATTCTTTGGTTGCCTATTGCTCACTGTGAATTTAATCCGATAGAACTCGTATGGGCATATGTAAAAAATAAGGTGGCTAGGGAAAACACTACATTCAACATAAACCATGTTCATAAACTGTGTGTGGAAACCATAAATTCAATACCATCCAATTTATGGAAAAACTGTGTGAGACATACTATGAAGTTTGAAGATATGCATAAAAGTCGTGAGTTGAGTCTTTCAAAATCTGTTGAACCGTTTATTATTGAAATTGACAATCAGATTGATGAAAGTAGCGATGAAGATTCGTCCGAAAATGTGAACGAATAAAAAACTTGTAATAATAATGTAATAATACCGTGTATAAAAATGTAATAACTATGTAAAAATAATTTTCTAAGGTAACTTTGTAAAAACTATTTGGCTATTGAAAATTTTATTATCTTTACGCTGCATACATTCCTTCCAGTGCTTCCTTCGACAATATAGATAGAGAAATATTAATCATGTTAACAAACAGTAAAGTATCGTAAAAAAATCGTGAAATATCTATAATTACACACACCCGCGTGCGCGCATGCATGCATTTATATACGCAGACACACACATTTATATGGCGAGAGAGGGGGTAGTGTGAGAGAGAGAGAGAGAGAGAGAGAATGATTATGATTTAAAGCAAATGAGTGAAAGTTCATTTTTCTACAAATAGCTAATGAAATTATTTAGTTTACCATTGCTTCGTTAATATTTATCATTTCACAAATTGATTCTATAATAGACTATGTAAGAAAAACTAGGAGTCGGGCGCGCTATGCACGCCCCGGTTAATTTTTCCCAAATTGAATTCTAAAATCTAAACGAAACGACAATAACAACACGTTAAAATTGATGAACATAAAAAAAAATTAAAAATGGTTTGTTTGGATGGATTATTTCTTATCGATATCATTTCCGAAAACTATAGCGTATCTTAAATAAAAAATTCATAATTATGAAAGTATTTAGATACGTTATTCAGGTACGAATAAAAAGTTATTTATTACGTACAAAAGTCACAGATATGAAAAAATGAAAATAAATATGTACATATGATACTGATGTAAGATAATAACTACATGATAATAATCTATCATCTAAGTGATTCAAAAATGTATCATATGGCAATTTACGTAATAGAGCATATGATTAATTGTATGAAAAGTTATTGGTCATGACATATAAAGAACTGTGTGATTCAAGTGGATTTTCCTCTGCATTTATAGATAATATAAATAGTTACATGATGCGTTATGTGATGGAAACATACAGCCAAGTTTAATAATAAATACCTATTCCTCGTATTGAGTTGATCTTTTGCCTTCGCCCACTCTTAAGAGCTATTGTTTAAAAACTTCGTTATTATCAGTGACTCGTAAATTTTCTATTAGCATCACACGAAAAAGTATCTGCCACAAGTGACTATTTTTAACCGAGTTTTCGATGATCATTGTACGACTCCCATGTCGAACAACTGGTAGAGTTTGTCTGAAATCACCTAAAACAATCACAATTTTACCACCAAATGGTTTGTTTACGTTACATACGTCTCTGAATAGACGGTCCATTGCTTCCAATGCCAGTTTCGATGTCATCGATATTTCATCCCAAATTGTTACGTGTACTTCCCTCATTGCATTTCCATTTTTGGAGTTTGATTTTATGTTACATGTTGTATCTTCTGTAAGAGATAGTGGTAGTTTGAATGTAGTGTGTACTGTTTTTACACGTTTCAATAAGTTCGCTGCTATGCCAGTCCAAGCCACGCATAGATACTTAATACTCTGCGATTCTAAATAATAAATCAGAACATTTAATAAGTAATTTTTGCCAGTTCCTCCTGGTCCATCAATGAAAATGCATTTATGATTATTTTCATCCTTAAGGTTGCCAGTAATCACATCGAATACTTGTTTTTGTCTTCCTTTTAGTGAACGTATTTTTACCTTTAAGTTATTAGCCATGTTATAGTTCTTTGGATGTATTATTTCTTTTTCATCAGTTATTCTGTCCACATATGTTTGGCATTCAGGCAAACCAAAGTCAGTCAACGAATGACCATGTACCTCTAAATTTCTACTAATCACATTCAGCGCCAAATGTTCACCAATTTCTTTGTCGTATTTGGGATGATAAAAATTATCTTTGTATTTTTCATATAATTCTTTTGCATTGATAGGATTGTGAAAAATACAAATAAACGCAAATAATTCACAAAGTGCGTGCGGAAATTGTATTTGCGCCGCTTCTTCCAAGCATCTGTCCCATTCTTCATCTTCGTTTCACAATTGTTTAGCTTTTGCAGCTTCATAGAATGTATCATACACAACGCCTTTTACAGTACGTAAATCTTTAAATGATGTTGCTCCTCTGACGTGTAATAGCAGTAATCTAATGAAATATCTCTCTCGATCCATTGGGTTTACCAAATACATTCTACTCAATACTCTTTTGTTCGTTTTTATACTATCTTTCCATTTTTTCAATTTATCATCGAAAGTATAAAATAATGGTACTTCATGATAAAGATATTTTTTAGCATTTTCGACAGTAGTATTGAGTTCAAAGTACGCTGTTAATGTTGTTCCAACATTTTCTCCACACAACATTTCTTCTGTTCCTTCTTGGAAATAAACATTTTGTTGGTCTTGTTCATGAACAGCTAATCGTTTAATTATATGTGACATTTCATATATATCGCATTAGTTTAATCTCCAGAGTGCTTCTGGTGGACATAAGTATCTTGTATTGATGTATTGTTTAACTTCGTCGTGATTGTATACTTCATCTACAATGTTTTCTGTATTGGAATTATTTTTATTATCTTTTGATCCTATACCAGCGCTTTTCAATTCATTGTATGCACAGTCGTGTCCTTTGTAACAATATTTGAATAAATATTTTATACATTGCACACTAGAACACACTTCCACATTTATGCGTGCATTAAATTTTAATAGTAAATACGGGTTGTATGGTACAAAAAATCTATTGTCTGCTACTCTTGTATAATTTTTACTCCCATAATCAATTCTGACACCATTGTCTTTTCGTGGATATAATGGATATCCGTTAGTCCTAAACGAAGTTTCATTGTTATATTTTTTTGGAGAAACTTTTGTGCATTTCATTGTATTTTTATCCATACACGGACTATTAACATTCTGTTCTCCGCATGGTCCATGTATCGTGAACTGCTTTACGATATTATATAAAATGGGATAGGTATCTTTATTAGGTATTTCTGCACTGATTATTTTATCTATTTTTTCCGGACTATCAAGTTTATGTTTATTGTCTACAAATAACAGCATATGCATATGTGGCAGTCCTCTTTTTTGAAATTCAATGACTGATGTGTGAACTACATGTGCTCCTAAGCAACGACTCTTTGTTACTAAATCCTTGAATTCCTTCACTTTTCCTTTGAACACTTTTGCAACTAGATCCGGTCTATGCGTTGCTGTTTCATATTCTTCTAAATTCTCTGTAATTTCCTTCTATTTTGGATTACATGTCATGGTGATGAATAGATCTGGTTTTCCATAATGATTCACGAGAGTCATTGAGTCGAAATAATTTTGTTTCAAATATCTTGGACTACCTGTAAAAGCGCAAGGTAAAATGAACATTTTTACAATTTTTATATTTTCATTTGTTTCTTTTTTTTGTAAATAATGCATCAATACTTCGTAGCAATCTGTTCTCAAAATACCTTGGTTTTTTTTAAGAAATGTAATCGAGAACTTTCCACCTTCACAAAAGCATCAACTGCCGCCTGTTGAGAAATATTTCCGAGATTAAGATACGGATTGAATCCATTTCTACAACTCATACGATAATTATAAAATTGTAAATGCGATATTGAATTGCTGTTGTTTCTGCATTTCATCTTTGTCGTCAATTCATAACCCCCATGTGGATAAATCATGGGATAAGTCATCGGGTCACAATATTTACTCAGATTAGGTATGCTAATCGGTGGTACGTGTCGAGCATGTATAACTATATCACGTTCAATAGGAGGCAAACCGTTTTCTCCAATGAAGACCATTGCAACTTCATTGCAAGTTTCTTCATTATATCTATTTTTATCTAAATTTTCATTTCTCTATGGCCATTGTGACGTTTCTTTGAATCATACCAAATTCGTTACATCGTTGCAATTCTTCTTGTTCAATCTCGTGCATCATTTTGTATACTTTAACGTATGGATTATTATCCCTTATTATTTTATCTAATTGTTTGATCAACTGCCGATTCACGTTTGATTTGTTATTCACAGTTGTTCGTTCGTTTGTTGCCAAATCATTATCTAAAACATATAATTGTCCATATTTTCTTGCTTCATCCTGATTGGGATGTAACGAGTATACATTGTGATATACTTGGCCACATATTCTAATTATTCGGGGTCCTCTTCCTGGCAATCTGTCAACGTTCGCTCCAAAACTTGCGAATGCAAATGCATTATTATAAGATCTAACATTATTACAAAATTCAATACTATCTTTGGTACTTTCTGTTGCCAATTGTTTTAATTGTTCTGGATATGGCGGATTGTCTGGTAGATGAACTTTACCTTTGTCACAACAATTATTGAATTTTTTCTTTTTATCTACCTCGAATTCAAATTGGAGTGCTTGACAGTATTCACATATCTTTGTCATTCCTCCCAAATAATTTTCAGGTATAAGTTTTTCATTGAATTCAACATTTGCAATAAGATCTACGATATCGGTATTTGCATAGAATTTTAACTTGTTGTCGACACATTTTTTGTAAGCACGTTTCGTTTTCTTCACGTTATTCGTATTATTGTCGCAATAAGTTGAATCATTCATTTTTAATCTTTTACATAATATACGTAAATCTTTTAATTCATATTCTTCATGGAATGAATCATCTAATTTTCTTTTTAGTGGTTTTTGATCATTATGTTGCAATTTAATTTTGTTTTTTGATGCCTTCAATTTCTTTAATGGACAATCATAATCTAGATTTTTATCAGCTTTTCTCTTTTTCATAATACGATTCTTTTCACTTGTTGATGTTGGCATTTTCATCTCTGCTAACTTTATTTTTTTTTTCTTATAGTGTATTTTTGTCCGTTGTTTATATTGTTCACGTACTTTTATTGTTTGCTATTTATGGTTCGTTTCCAATTTTTTTTTCTTTTCTTTTTCAAGCTCATAGTTCATTTTTTTTCTTGTTTTTTCTCTTTCCTAATAATTATCATAATCAATAATCTAATTCCTGAGAACGTAGGAGATCATTGCTTGACTTGTGATCAACATTGCTGTACATTGTTGACCGCAGGTATGACTCTTAACACATTATACCTTCCTGTCTCTCCACGGGCGAGCTCTGGCTGTGTCCTGGCTTATGCGCGCGGAAATTTGTCCGTCCGCCTAGCCACTAGAAACATCGAGAATTTTCTCAACTCTCTTTGCCGTCCGAATTTTGGCTATAAATCTCGCTCCGCGAGTCACACTTACGACACTCCGCTGTAATAAGTTTTCGCAAGCGGACACGCTTCCACTTTGACCACTGAATACCGTCAGTATGAAAATTCTCTCCGCGCTCCCTGTTTGATTTCTCCAGATATGTAAGTTTTCTAAAATAGCTAATGCAAACTTCTACTGTCACCCGACAGCGATAAAAAACTTTGACTTTTTATATTCAGTTCAAAAAAAAAAATTGTTTTCCTTGTCTGTTTGCATCTTAGGCTAAAAAAGCTTACATGCATGGAGATTCCGTGTGTTCCAACTGTAAAAATAAAACATCTTTGCGAAACTACAGCGACAAAAAAGGTTTTTGACTCTATGTTGTACATAGTATTTCGATTTTGGTGAGTTTTGCGAAAAAGAACTGTAACGCTTTGCGCTTTCGATAAGATTTGTTCAATGTAATTAAAATTTTTTTCACATTATCCTGAAGATGAGTTGTATCTCAACTCGAAACGTCGACACATTCATACAAATTTTTACTTCAATAAAAAGTGACTAATTATTACTCCACATCGGATACAAGAGTTTACTCTCTCCCTCTTTCGCAATTTGGAATTTCTTGGAGTATCCCGAATGGGAAAAACTACGTAATTTCTGATAATTACCTAATTTCATATTGCTATCAATATTTTCGTCTGAAATTTCATTATTAATAACTTCATTGACATTTGTTGAAATTTATTGTTTGTTGTTAGGTTTGAAATTTCTAATATGTCATAATCAATTTCCATTAAGCTGCATTGTTGCTTATTATTTCATTCTGTAATCAATTCGATTAATTTTTCTTGTTCTATCAACAAAGAATTTTTCATGTTCAGTTCTAGAAATTTTATATCTTCAGGGTCTATTATCAATGGTATGTCATTTATATCAATTTTATGCGTAATATTTGTATGATTTGGAATTGGAGGTATATCGAATTTAATATTAGCTTGCAAATAAGAGCGCTTTATTGGAAACATACGAAATTCCCTTTTTCCATGCATTTGTAATAAGTGAGACCTCATACTATTAATGCCATGTTCAATGCAGCATGGGCACATGTTATAAGTTATAGATACTGCGTTAGCATTTGCAAAAACTCCACAGTCAAATTAATTTGTCTGTGAATTTACCTCTTCGAATATTACTTTACAATGAGAATGACAACGGAATAACCTATTCATGTAAATCTTATGTTCATCTTTTAAATGCTTGGCATTGGCACTATCAAAAATATGTACATTTGTACTCCTTTTGTGTATAGTAATCCAATGCCCGTTATCTGTTTTTCCCGACAATAATATTTGTACATAATCATTTTCAATAGGTATTGGGCAAAGATTCCTATAGGAATTTCTGTACTGTTCTATAGAAAGTTCTATACCAATTTGCGCAGATATTTCTACAGGAACTTTTATATCGCTCTATAGAAATTTCTATACAAATTTATATACAGATGTGTGGAATTTTTTAAGTATGCATTTGGGTTGGCATTGTTTCTATACATACTTGTGTAGATATTCCTACAGAAACTTTTATATCACTCTATAGAAAGTTCTATACAAATTTGTACACGGAAGTGTGGAATTTTTACGAATGCATGCGGGTTTGAATTGTTTCTGTAGATATTTGTGCAGATATTCCTACAGGAACTTGCGTATCGTTCTATAGAATGTTCTATACAAATTTGTACACCAAAGTGCGGAGTTTTTTTATGAATGCATGCGGATTTCAATTGTTTCTGCACATATGTGTGCAGAAATTTCTATAGGAATTTAGGCACTGTTCTTTAGAAAGTTCTTTACAAATTTGTATGCGAAAGTGCGGAGTTTTTTTAAGAATGCATTCAGTTCTGAATTCTTTCTGCACATATTCGTGCAGATATTCCTACAGGAACTTTTATATCGTTCTATAGAAACTTCTATACAAATTTGTATACTAATCTGCACGCAAATTTGAATATCATTTTCGTTGATCGAACATTTATATGATTTTCTGTAAATTTTTCTATAGAAAAATGGAAAATTAGATACGCAAAAATGAAAATGGATTTTTTCGAATTTATTATTTTTAATTTTGTATACATATTTATATAGAGACGGTACCTATCTTTCTTATTTTCGTTCACTTTATAAATTTCCTACCTCGATTAGCCTATGTTCGTTTCACGCTCGCATCTACAATTATCACGCCTAGTTCCCTATATACGCACGCAATACTACATAATTATATGTGATTTCGATTTCTCTTATATACTAACTGACAGAAAATCCAGCCGCTCGCGAGTTACCGAAACCAATGCGTTTTTCTCGAGCACGCCACCTGGATGTGTGTCAACCAACTAACCCGCTAGGGAATAATAGTACGTTCACGCACAGACAGGTGGCGTAGTCGAGAAAAACTTATTGGTTTCGGTAACTCGCGAGGGGCTGGATTTGCTATCAGTTAGTATATAAGAGAAATCGAAATCACATATAAGTATGGAGTATTGCGTGCGTATATACGGAACTAGGCGCGATAATCGTAGATGCGAGCGTGAAATGAACGTAGGCTAATCGAGTTAGGAAATTTATAAAGTGAATGAAAATAAAAAAGACAGGTACCGTCTCTATATAAATATGTATACAAAATTTAGAAAAATAATTTCGAAAAAATTTATTTTCATTTTTGCGTATCTAATTTTCCATTTTTCTATATAAAAATTTACAGAAAATCATATAAATGTTCAATCAACGAAAATGATATTCAAATTTGTGTTCAGAATTGTATATAAATTTGTATAGAACATTCTATAGAACGATATAAAAGTTCCTGTAGGAATATTTGCACAAATATGTACAGAAAAAATTCAAACCCGCATGCATTCGTAAAAAATTCCACAGTTCCGTGTACAAATTTGTATAGAACTTTCTATAGAGCGATATAAAAGTTTCTGTAGGAATATCTGCACAAATTGGTATAGAACTTTCTATAGAATAGTACAGAAATTCCCATAGAAATCTTTGCACAACCATGTGCAGGAGGTATTTTAACGTTGAACGGCCTTGGGGGGTTCCAATTTCGTACAGATTCTTCTGCTGGTGTTTCTGCAGAGTTTGATAGGAAATTATGCAGGATGTTGGCCTACCCATTTCTCTAGAAACTTATTCAGATAATTCTGTAAAAACTGCTATACAATTTTCTATCGGCGATCATACACATTTACCTACATGATTCTCTAGACAATTCTCTGCATGATTATCTGCATAGTTTTGTATAGAACTTTTACATAAGGGAGATTGAATTCAATTTAAGTAGTTCATTGAATTCATATATACTAGCTGAAAAGCACCTCGCTCGCTAACGCTCGCTCAGTATGCTGACAATCATTTGTTCGTTCTGTATGAATCATATTTTATCAATCTATCGAATTCACATATTGCAATTTATCCATACGATAAAGAGTTGATCAGTTGAAATTAAAGTTTTTATTTGTTTGGTGGAATACATCCACGTGGTAGTAAAGTACTACTTCACAAATTTTGAATTTTCTTAATATTATATTCACAGTGGAGATAGATGTTGACATTTGAGTTTATTTTACTTTAGCTACTATAATTATTACCATCCCTACTGGAATTAAAATTTTTAGATGATTAGCATCAA
>JAWWMK010038102.1:0-12334 GCA_035047105.1 Galeopsomyia nigrocyanea
TATATATATGCGGCTCGTGTTTCTTTCAAAAACATATTCTTACCTGTTTATTCTCCTAAGTTATTGTCCGATCATCAAATAACTCCAAATTATCTCGTGATGCGGGAAAACTGCGCGACTGTGCATTAATGCAGATTGCTGGATACTACACTCGGCGCGGATTGCGTGGATAAAAAAAAGTGATTTTGCAAAAATAGCCCCGAGCGCGAGTGCAGTGCGCAGAATGCAGTAGCGGCCAAATGAAAGGATGTATGCGCCGCGTTTACAATAAGTGAATACATGTGTATTCTGAAAATGAAGCGTATGTATGTATACATTCGCCGTCACGGACGCGAAGCATAAAGCGACGGTACTCGCGTTGCGTTGCGTAACGCAGAAGGGGAGTAAGAAAAAATGTATATATACATCTCGGGACATTACGTGCTGCTGTGGCTTTTACATAATTCAGTTTACTGCGAAAAGAAAAACAGCAACGTACATGTCCCTAGCTTCAGCCGTCTACCGCCAAATACTCTGTATTAAGTTTATTACCCGGCTATTCGACGTTTTCGCGAACAAGCAATTTTAATGACTCGAAGCCAATCCGCGCGGACGACGTGCAGGACGAAATGTACGAAGAGATAAAAAGCATTTTCGCGAACATAATCACGAGGCAGTATTCGCGCGGCAATCGCGCAGCTCGAGATGCGAAAATGACGGGGAGACGAAATAAAAGGGCCGTTATATAGGCTTAAAGACGCATAATTACAAAAGGCATTTAGCTACTTGTTACATATACACAAGTTCGCCGGGCGGCGGAAGATTAAGAGGAAAGAAGCAGAGCTGGTGCAAGATGAAAGAAACGGAGAGCGAGCAAGTGTGCGCGCTGGCAAATCAATAAGCGAAAAAAAAAAAATAAACTGAAAAAAGAAATGAGAGGAGAGGAGAGGTTGAGAGAGGCGTATAATAATGAGGAAAAAAGCGGGCGCTGCGGGCTTTGCAACCGGCGCAGCTCATTCCCGAATGTGCGCGATTAATAGCCGTGTGCAAGCGTCGTTCATCCAATCGTCCGTCCAACAAATCCGTCCAAACAAGCTGCATCTTTCTCTCTCTCTCTCTCTCTCTCTCTTTCTCTCTCGTGCGCGCGCGCCGCGGATTGATCTCCGTGCACGGCTATATATTTTGCCGCGGAGCCTTTGTACCTACGCGCGGGCAATCTTGCGGGCAGACTCGCTGTACAGGATGAGAAACACCGAGTGCGAATTATCCCCTTAACGTCCCGTCCGCGGGATCAGCTCTCGCCTCGCGCAAAAGCCTTTTAACGAATTTCATTCTCGATATACGTATATATATACGTATAATACGCGCGGCTCTGATTGTTGCGCGTATTTCCTTGCGGATATGCATCGCACGCAGTCAAATCGGCGCGCAGAAATGAGGCATGCACGCGCGCCGATTACGAGCTGATCGACGCGCTGTATAGTTGCTTACACATATGTATTGCCAACGCGGGTAATCTCTTCGCTTGTGATGCAATTTCGAGCAATAATTTTCAAACGAAGACTCGCTGAATTCGATATACATATCGATTTGGAATTGAAAAACGCGACGATTGGCCGCGGCAATATCGGAATCAATATTGCTATGACAGATGCAGGAGGTAAGCCACCTGTGCGCAGGGTATGGCAGCAACAAAGCTTCCGAGTTTACACACACGCACACACGTATAGCGAAAACATATAAAGAAAAGCGGCGAAAAATCAGGCTTAAAATTTGTCGATGCGTGACAGGATTCGCGCCGCTCGTAATCCCCCTCTAGTTCGGCATTCCCACGTAACGAATTATTAGTAGCGCGAAGCTGCTTCCGAGTCGACTTTTAAAAGCGACACTTTTGCGGCGAGTCTGCCTCCCCAATAAAAGTCCATTATAGCGGCGCTCGCTCGGGGCGGCACGCGCTACCACTCGCAACGGGGAGGGGGATGACGAGCGCAGATTTCTCCTGTCGCTCGATGCTGCTGCTGCTGCTGCTATAGCACCCCGAGACCGAGTAGAGACGAATACGATGTTGCGGCAGCGTGACCAATCGTCCCTCCCTGCCTGTAGTCTATCCCCGCGCGCAGTTAACCTTCCAAGCCAGTTCATCAAAAAGCTATACGTATCCACTCTCCCCGCTGCTCGCGCGCACCCTGTTAGTACGTGTGTGATTGCGAAAAACGAGCGCGACCAATCTCGCCTGCCTCATGCCCTTTCCCGCCATCTCACTTCTTCTGCTGCTGCTGCTTTTACTTCTTTGTTCTCGTCTACAAACCTTTTTTTTTCTCTTTCTCTGTGTATTTCAATTTTCCATCTTTCACTATTTTCCTTTTTTTTTCGGTGCGACTGTCAAAAATATTAATGGTTATGAATTATTCGTGTATACCACACGTATCTCCTCTAATGTTGTCGTTCTATTCTATTTCGCCCTCGCTGTGAGGGGGATTACACGCGAGAGCTTGTGAAATCGGCTCTAACGGTTTGCTCCGATTCGTCGCGCCGATTTCAATCTTCTCGTAATCTTATTTTCCTAATAAAATTAGTTGTGTACTCTTCTCTCGAGTTACTTTCCCCCGAGTTTTTTTTTTGTTACTCGTATAAGGTGACGATATTACAGGTGATTAAAAATCGCGTTACGCAAGTATAATACTTTGAAAAGTTAATTACAGAAGAAAGTTACGAAATTGATCGATCTTCTCGGTATTTTCGTAAACAGTGATTCGACAGAAACGACTTTGAGAGTATGGGGCATATAAATCTTGCCAACGAAAATGTTTCTTAATCATCGTCGTCGCCGTCGACTACACACGGCCCATTACTTTTAACGACACATCTAAAATTCCGCGAGCCTCATTTTTATCGTCGCCCCTTTCCTTTTTCCTTTACGATTCAATGTGTTTTTTCTCTACCGCGAACAGATACATTGTGCGGTTTTGCGGCTTCGAAGCCGTTACATTTAAGTGATTTAGTGCGAGTTTGATTGTAGCGGCGCGCTGGCTCGCTCCTTCTTTTTCAACTTTTTTCTCGTCATATTCTTCTTTCAATCTTCCATATTCGAGCTGTCATTGCCGAATGAAAGCCAAGCAAATCTGCTGCAACGTCATAACGCGATCGCGCATTAAAGTCAAAATATTGTCGGTGTGCGGGGGGCACACGCGAGGAGAATAAGCGATCGCATCAAACAAGGAGGCGACAGTGAATAATAGCCTTATTAGTTAGGAGGCAAAGTAGCTTTTATGCGACGGGCGGCGGCTTCGTCACGGCCGATGATGCCGAGGTTGTCGAGAACAAAAAGAAGAAAGCCCAAGCGAGAAAGAAAGCTGCCGAGAGGTGCGAGCTGCCAAAGCAAGGAAAGCCCTTTCAACTGCTCCTTGTCGAAGAATAAAAGGGAGCTTCTATAAAAGCTCGATGTCGCCGTGAAAGAAAAAATTGAGCTATTCAGCAGGCTTGAGAAGAACAATAGCCATCAGTGTGTACCAACTTTAACTTTGCTGTATATAACCTGCTCCAATTAATAACACTTCATCCGTGCACTTTCTCAACCACTTGGCAGATTTATGAGAGTCCAATTTATCATGCGCATTTCTTATACATATTCAGCTTTTCAAAGATTTCGCACGCATGCCAACCGCGCGCGCCGATAAACGAGGAGGACGAGAAATTAAATTATCCGATTACCGTATCTGCAAATAATAATCCAATAAAGCACTCCGACTCCCCATGATCTGTTTTATCATCTCACATATACCGGCACGAATGTCCTTGACTTTCTTGTATCTTCTGCACTTGTAAGCTCGCAAATGTTGTAATCGCGAGTCTATGTATAAAGCAAAGTAAAAGCATCTTAACATAAGGTACGTGTACCTAATACCGCCACTTGCTGGTATTCAAACGTATGCTCGCTACAGCGGTATACGGAACAGTGACATTATGTTTATACTGTTAAATAATGAAAGTTACAATGATTTAAATCATCTCCGAATGCGAAATCGGCTTTACGCGAGCTATTTTAATGCTCTGGATGCACACATTTTCCAAATCTCTAAATTTCCAATACACTGATATATGTCATTTTAACTAGTCTAATATGCCGAAGCATAAAATTGAGACACACCATTCGATTCGTCTTCTTTTAAGCTTTCAAAAGCACTCATTAGAAATTTTTTTAATGCATAAATAAGCCAAATGCTGCCCCAGTTACTATTTTCATTCGATTGAACCTATAATACCGCCACTTTCAAAAATCCTATATTAACGATGGGTAAACATTTCAATTACATTTTTCTTAATAGAGTTTTGCATTTCTCTGTTCAAATAGAGAAACGAAAATGTAAAAGATCGAAAAAAAAATTCATTTCGATCAATTATCACGGTATAATGTTCAATTTCTAGTTTATTTTTTTAAACCAGTATTAATTAATAATTAAGACATTACTACATAATTTATCATATGAAAATAGCACATCTTCATGATAAATGTTGATACCGAAAGTTACTTTCCAGTACCAAACAATAATTTCATCCGCCAAAATATTTTTTTCTTAAAATGACGTTATTAGGTACACTCACTTTTTTTACGCCAAAAATAAGTTGTGCTTCAAAGTGTTATAACTCTGGTTAAACTTAACCAAATTAATCGTGCGAGGCATCATTTCAAAGGGCGAACGGACAGCTTTCAAACTAGGTGACGTACGTTAAAAAATTCACTTGGCGTAAAAAGTTATGGCGATTTGAAATCTTAGTGGCGGTATTAGGTTCTCGTACCTTATATAGTATTGTTGTTAATATTCATCAAATACTCAAACAAACTCGGACCGATAGTTGCCTACATTCGACGTATTATTCTATCTGCCGTATAATGTTTTTGCAATATAGAACGTGTTTTACCTATAATTCTATAAGCTATGCTTAACTTATGAATCTTTCAAATGGTATGTTGCGCTGTCACAATACTGAAATGCAGGCTATTCTTTTCTATATACTTCCACAAACACAATTGACGTCTTGTGCAGTGCGCCGTCAACCTGCATTATAAGCTCTATAGAAATTTTTCAAGGCAATTTTCAATTCTTTCATTGAATATACTCTCAACATTTTATTGCTCATAGTTTTTTAATTTGATAGTGCTAATAATTTGCAATTTTATTGAGGATTATGTAAAATATTGCATTCTAATGTTATATTAAAGTCATTAATTAAAATTATTTGTTTTGTTGATTATATATTTAAGAAGCTGAAATATTTTATTTATTATTAAGTAGATGTGGATAAATAGGTAGATATATAACTAATAATGTTTCAAGCAGTATTGAAAGCAGAGACATTGACATGTCTCAACTTTTTGATTTGATCAAATATCGATTAATTAGTAGATTGATATGTCTCTAGAAATGTTCATGCCTACTGGAATTTCAAACACAAATTTGTTGCAAATCTGTATCTTCAAACTATATTAGCCTGGGAGATTTATTGATTCCTCAGATTTGTTAAAAAACGACTCAAGTAGACTCAAAATTAAACGTAAAATTGTTTTTTAATAGTCCATAATTGATGTTTCGCTTCGATTTAATCCGATATTACGCCTCAACATTTCAGATCGAATGTGGTACACACGCGCGCGCGCAAGAAGTTTCTCACGTGCGAGGCTTATATACATACATATATAGTTTGGTCGGTTAAAAACTATGAGCGGGTTGAGCCCGCAATGCAGCTTATGTGCGGCGGCGGCGATTCGAAAATTTGCGCAAGCGAGAGAAGAGAGCGAGTGAGAGAGAGAGAGAGCAGAGCCGTCGCGGTGATTGATTTGCTGCGGGAGACGAGTGCGAGAGCGAAAGACGAGGCTTCGCTGATGAGATTTGCTTTATGGCTCGTTGTGCGCCTTTACAACATTTGACAATAATTGATGTCCGCGTAATTTACTCGCGCATACCTACCGTCCGCCGAAAATCTGTAACATCATCGCGCGATCGCAACGAAATTAATGCTCCGCGCGATGAAGTATACAATACCGCAGTCTCGTTTGCTAAAGTAAACTCGTGCATACGAGCTCGAAAAGCTCTCGCATGCGTGTACACATAAAGAGGCTCGCGCGGTCTAATGAAATGCGCGTTGGATGCGGATTTGTTTACATTATAGGGAGCGATTGGGATCGGGGGAAACGGGTTTTAGAAAGTGTTGCATGCGCGCGAACTGGTTGCGCTAGATCATTTGTAATTACGCCGGCGGTGAGCTGCTGCTGCTGCTGCTGCTGCTACCTATATAGTGAGTAAATATAGAGCTGCACTTTTTTCTTCTTCGTTGTTGCAGCTCGGCCAGCTCGCTGAAGTATGATTATTGAATTCCAATGAACTTTTCAGGCGGCGACGGCGTCGGTATATCCTGGGCAGAGATTAAATCTGCAATCTATAACTAGTCGCGAGCTTTTTGCAATTAGTGCGAGTAGTCGGTGAGCAGAGGCTAATCGAGTTTGGCTGTATGTATAGATGTGCGCGCAGAGTATCAATGAGTAGTAGGCGAAGTTATAGCCGCGAGGGGCGCGAAAATACTTGTAAATATACGGCGCTTTTTCTTTCGACGATTTGGACTTTCCAAGAGAGCTGTATGGTAGCAGCGTTTTCCGCAGCGAGCGAGTAAATTACAGCTGCTGTGGCCGCTGCTGTATATGCTGCTGCTGCTGCTGCTGGCGGCAGGACGGAAACGCGAGGTCCGGTATACACAAAGAGCGCATTAGCCGGGGCCATAAAATAAAATGGCCTGGCTGTTCCCTCGTTTTCTTCTCTCTCTCTCTCTCTCTCTCTCTCTCTCTCTCTCTCTCTCTCTCTCTTTGGCGCAAGAGCAAGTGTATCGATGGGCTTTTGCACGCGCGCGCGAGCGAGCGAGCCCCAACACAACCGTACTCGCGCCGCGCGCGTTTTACGTATTGGCAAACGAGCCGCGGAATGCGCGTCTCGTCGAGAGAGAGAGAAACAGCCAGCGCGCACAAACGAGAGAGAGAGAGAGACAAAGGAGAAAAAGAGTGTAAGATCTTCGGCCATTATATACTCTCTCATATACACCGCGCGCGCCCGAGACCTCATGATGCATTCTCGCCTCTTCTTTCCCTCTGCACCGCGTGCGCTTTTTTTCCGTCAACTACAGCCGCCGCCGCACAACTTTTAAAACGAACAAGATTCTCGCCATTTTGCCGTAATAACGTCCGCGTATGAGCCGCGACTGCCTATCTGACTTATCCGAACACGCAATTCAACAATATCGACAGATAGCCAGTCCTATGAGTCTCAATGATTGCGAAGATAACTCCGCACCTTTTCATATCTACTTGCATCAACATTAGTGGTACATTGTGTACCAAGGGCGTAAAAAATACTGTTCTTGCAGAATCAATGTGAGCTTGCAGGACAAATCGTACGTGCGGACATCAAATACGAGTCGAAGAGAACTACTAGCCTATACGGAAGCCCGGTCACGACATGAGAATGTATATTCATATTAGTTGGTCAGTTTGTTGCGCTCTGTTAGTTGCGCTATTAGTTTTTAAGTTGCCTTATTGCCAAGTTGTCCCCATCGATTTGCCTATTTTTATTGCTAAAATAACCTGTAATATTATGACACAGCGATGTAAACGTCGACAAATTTCAAACGATAAATAAACGGATGAAGTGATGATTTTAAAATGCTTGCTCTTGCTTTACGATTATTCGTAAGTATTTTAAAATTATCACTTTTATCACTGCATCCGTTTATTTATTTTTTGAGTTTAAATCGGTGGGGACAACTTGACAATTAAACAACTTCACAACTAACAGGGCACTAACCAACTAATATGAATACTTTCTCATGTCGTGACTGGGCTTTCGTAACTATAGCCCTTGTACGCCCTCTACGCGTGCAAACATTTGGGTTATATGATGATAGGATAAGCAACAAAATAAAAGCAGTAGCAACGCGACATTTGATATTATCTTATTACCATAAAAATACTGTCGTTGCTTAAAAAACTACAAAAAATATCTCGTCTCATCGAATCACGAATGTGGCGCTAATTTTTGTACATGACGACAGCCGTATGTTTCATTCAATTATATTTCACTAAAATATCAAATAAATAAACTAAAAACATGCAACATTTTACTTTTTTCAATAAATTTCGTATAAATGAAATGGCGAGTAACCAATATTTACTGTTTACCAGTGCATAGTTTGCTCAAATTATAGAACCACATTTTGTTTTATTTTCAATTCGAGTTTCGAGACAATTACTTTTACGCGCAGGGAAAAGAATGTGAAATCATTTGTGTAATTGACAAGTACATCACATGTTACAATAGTATTCGCGACGACTCGGGTTTATTCAATCGACTTGCATATGCTCAGATAAAATTATAGCTTTTACTTGCGATGACTTCTCCAAGTTTCAATACACGATTTCGCAAATTCTTCAAATATTAACGGTTGTACATCTGTAATGAGCATAAACCAAATTGCAAAGTACGATCGTATTTAAATTCTAGCCTTTCATGAAAAATAACTCGAGTGTAGTGTGGCATGAAAAATCATATGTACTACTAGAAAGCTTATATACGATCAGGATTGCTGCGTGCCGTATATTTCCTATACAATTATATATTGTATAAAGTGCTACGCTAAATATATAACAATTTCTTTACATAAAATTTGATGTACGAGCTATAGTATACGTCGCATAATATAAAGATGTAATTTTAAAGTAAAATAAAACGTATAGCGTTTGGACGAGAACTCAGAAAATAATTATTCGGTAAGTGAGTAGGGAATATAATAAACCCACATGTTATCAAGAGGCAAAAGATAATGCTTGTATGTATTTTGAACCGATAAATATAACAATGCTAGTTATTTGCAAGACAAAAATAATGGATCTTTTTTCGAAAAAATTTGTTAGGTTCAAAAATCTATTAGTTCATAATTTTGCGGGGTCATGTGAGCATGATTATTATAGATTCGCTGAATCTGAAGCCAGCCAGGTAGATAAATAAAAAATAAAAAAATTGTAATCAAAAGTTGAATGTACGAAAATAAAGATAGTGTCATAAAAAGTTGAAATGTTAATATGGGTGTTAGATAAAATGTATTAGGAGGAGTGAGCATACTTTATATGATGAAATCAATAAGTAGGAATAACATTTGCTCAAACTATTGTGATATAAATGAAAATTATCACTTTCTTCGAAAATTGACTGCTACAATTGGATTCAACGGTTGAAACTTTATATGAGAATGGCTATATGGCTTTGACATTTCATCTATTTAGTGTATATTGGTATTATGCCGCAGCTTCAAGAAAAAGTAGCGGTGTTTCTTGACTGCTGAATAAAAACTTATGCACGCTACTTTTTTATTGTAAAAGCAATTATTATTTAATTTTAATAAGTAAAGTTATTTTTAGTATGCCCTTCAATCATGTCAACGCACATATCGCATACTCACTTACTAGGACAGTGTCACATGTTGGATGGATCACCAATTTGGCTGCAACAGTGTAACTACAAGAATTTTTTCCATATTATACGTAAAAATTTGTAAGAAACTGCGTTTATAAGATCTAATACTCAATTTTTCCATAGTTATAGGCTATTTTCATAAAATCAAAGAGATGGTATGTGACTCTCTCGTAAAGGAAATAGCTTGTAATCTAAGTATCAGGAAATTTTTATGCAGTATTACAAAACATGAACTAATAACAGAAGTAAGTTGCACTTGCTCTTCATTCAGCATTTTTACTTTTTTTATTGTTGTGCACTGTTTTGCATACTAACAGATTGTTTCGATATCGAAAGGAAATTTGTTGAGATAATTCGTTGAACCGTTCAAAATATGCTGAAATAAATTTCTAGCAAATTTTTACGCATGCATATAGAGTTCCCAAAGTTATCAGCCAAATCGGTGACCCACACATGTGAAACTCTTATTATTTTGAAAAAGCTGCTTTGGGACAAGAAGATAAGATAATTTCAAAAATAACTATGAAAATACTCTATTATATACAATTTTGCCTTATAGATGTTATGAAAATACATATCAAAGATTCGTATGATGACGAATAATCGCGTGTAATAATACCGTGTAACACAATTGTTTGAGATTTCGGAAAAGAACGAGAAGTAAAGATTTCATATTTTTGTTCAAATATCTTGTCAAGCTGCATTCTCTAGAGGGTATGATGTATAAGGGCATTTTGAAAATGTGCTATTTAAAAAAAAAGAGGAGCTCTAAGAGGCATGGAGCGACGTGGAGAATGCGAAGCGTGGCGGGAATGACAAAGAGGGTACAGTAATTGAAGAAAAGGAAGAAAAAAAAGCAGGCAACACATTGGTGGCGCGTGCCGACCAAGGCACACACACACACACACACACACGCAGGTCCGTCCGATAGAGAAAGCTGGCAATGATTCAACGACATTCTGCAAACAGCGCAGTTTCTTGGGCTGCGGCGCGGGGATGTTGCTCTCTCTCTCTCTCTCTCTCGCTCTCTCGCACTGTGGCAAGCGAGGGTGCAAGTTTCTCTGCTTGGGCGCTTTGACGGGCGCGCCCACTTATATGTACGAGGCGCGCGGGCGCGTGTGTGTATATATGTGCGCGACGTAGACTCGCTCTGCCATCCGTGAAGAATTAATAACAATGGCTCGACTGCGCGCCCACGCAAAGAGACGCGAGCGACGCAAGCGCTAAAAATCACGAGCTCTCTCTCTCTCGCTCTTTCTCTCTTTCGCATGGCTACTCTTTGGAAATGGCCTTTTACGGACCGGGAAACAAAGGGAAACCTGTACTCTGCCTCTATTGCCTGCTGCGGGGGAGACTGCCAATAAAAATATCCTCTCTAGCGGATTTTCAATCTCAAACTTTCCGCTTGCTAATGCGTTTCGATTTAATATAGCGTCTCGCCGTGCCTCGTACAGCCTATGCATTATAATTATCAACTCACCATCAAAAGCCCATTTAATCATATTTACTCGCGGGGTTTTGACATTTTTATTCTAACGATTATTCGCGAAATCTAAAACTTACAAGAGTGTGGTGAGAAAAGTTACTCCATGTCGTATACAAGTGACATTTCATAAAGTGATGCCATCTATTTATAGTTATGTATGGGAATGAATACAATCAAATACCTGTACGCGTGTATAGCTCGTGTGTGAGAATTATGTCTCAGAAAGTATTGAAGCGTTTTCAACATTGTATGTTTTTTAAATGTATTTTGTATGGCAAAATTTACTTTTAACGTAGTGCAATTAATAAAATATTGTTAAATATATTCATAGGAAATTCCAAAACAACATTATTTCATGTAAGCATATATGCTGCATTTATCACGTGAATGTGTGCATATACACTATCGTTTATATGAAGTCCGATAGTCGTAGCTCAAGCGATCAATAAAAACATTGAAGTCATCCATGAATACGCAAGTTCAACTGTCGCTGATATATATATATTGTGAGTACTGACGTATATGTTATAGTGTACGAAGCATGGGGTTAATTTTAGAATATAATTTTCCTTGCGAAGTGACTGCAATGGATTTAAAAAGTAGTTGATTGTTTGTAAAAATACTACAGTCTTTCATAATATTGATTTACCTCGCAACACGACAGTTAATAATTCATTGTACATGCATCATTTGATTACGGTTTTATATTAGACCACGAAGCGTTTGATCGATCCAACATGTGCGGAAAATCTACTATAGGTCTTAACGAAAAATTGGTTTAAATTGCGATGAAAGAATTAGGGTTCGCATTATAACCAGGTAAACGAAAGGTTATCAATCTCGAAAATATGTGCACGAACAGCACACTAATCTTCTAGAAGCTAGAAAAATAATTGAATACTCTTACCGATGTTCGGTTTGACGTTGCATGTTGAATCTCAGTTGTGGCGCTATGAACAGAAATAAACCTCAGTTATCAGTGTCGATGTCAAGAGCGAGTGCGATTTCTTGCTCTTATTTCTTTGCCGCCTGACGTTAGCCTGACTCGAACCACTGTGTATAGCAGCTTCAAAATATGAGGTTTGAATTGATTTTTTGAATAATTTTCAGTCTTTTTTTCTCAAATCTACATGATCAATCCTAGGTTGCAGTTTATCTGCAATGAGAAAACAAACTAACCTTTATCCGATACTTAAAGTAATTGAAGATCGCCAAATGGCATTGATTGGGAGTAAAATATTAGACCGAATTTACTCGTACATACTCCAGATCTTAACCTAAAGGCCGATGTTACTCGTACGCCAGATCGTAAAAGAATGGAAATTTGGAGTATAAATAAAAAAAATGATCGAAAATT
>JAWWMK010038113.1:0-12334 GCA_035047105.1 Galeopsomyia nigrocyanea
CAGCAGCACCCGGGCGCCGGGGGGCAGGGCCGCCACCGCCGGGGCGAACTCGGCGCGGAACCACCAGAGGAACAGCTGGGGCGTGAGCCGGCCGCGGCCGCCGCCCGCGTACACCACCGGCTGGCTCAGCATGTTGACCCGGGCGAGGCAGCGCGGCCGCCAGCGCCGCCCGACCACCAGCAGGCGCGTGCGGTGGCGGCCCGCTCGGTCCGCCGCGGCCAGCAGCCACACGAGGCTCGACGTTCTCTTCGTCGCCGCCGCCGCCGTCGTTGTCGTTGTCGTTGTCGTTGTCGCTGGCCGAATGGCGAGGCCCGGCAGCGCGCGCCAGTCGAGCGCGAGCACGTGGGCAGAGTAGAGCCGAGCCGCCGAGTCCGCGTCGACGTCGCCGACGCTCGTCGCTGGCGTCGTCGTTAGCGTGGACGACGAGTCGGGCGAGTCCCGACAGCTGAGGTCCCGCGGCAGCTCCGACTCGGGGCAGCTCGGCGACATGCTGCTGCTGCTCGCTCGCTCGCGTCACGGCGGGCGGCTCTGATGCTGCGGAGCCCGCGACCGAACGATGACTGAGCGCCGGGCTGCGACGCGCCCGTCAAAGCCTTTGATGTCGGCCCAAAGGGGCGCGCACAAAGCCAAACGCGGCTGCTGCCTCTGCCTCGCTGCCGCCAGCGCGTCACGTGCGCGCGGAGACGCGACGCACACGCAGCCCGCGCGCATCACCGACACGCCAAATAGAAAGCGAGAGAGAGAGAGAGAGGACGCCGCGAGAGAGATAAAGAGATGACTCTATTTATGATGGCCGACCGATATCGCCCCCACCCACCCAGTCGCTCGCTCGCCCACCCCTCCAGTGGCTCCTGCAAACTCATCGCCGCGGAGCTGGACCGCTCGCCCGAGCTTTTGCCTTGAGCCGCGATCTCGGCCTCGTGCTGCCCGCGGAAAAAGATGACGGCGGCAGCTCGTCCGCGGCGGATGATGACGGAAAAGTCCCTCAGTGCAGCTACGGCGAGAAAGGAAAAGTGGAGGAGAGAGGGAGGGGGTGGTCATAGGGGCAGGCCGGCGATAAGCGCTGCTGGGAATGGAGGCCGGGCAAGCCCAGCAGGCAAGTTGCCGGGGCAACGGCGGCAGCGGGAGGAGGCGCGGCCCCTTCGGTCCCGCGTGCGACGACTACTCGGCTGCGTTCCGCGAAAACGTGGGCGCCTGTGCTTGCCGCTGCACAGTCTCAAGGTGGTCTTAAGGTGGTCTTACGCGGGAGCGGAAAACAGCTCGAGCGGCAGCGGAGAGCCCAAACGGAGCGGAAAAGTTGCAGAGAAAACATGAGAAAATCGTCCGATGCGGACTCTCCGCTGCCGCTCGAGCCGTTTTCCGCTCCCATGTAAGAGCACCTATAACACAGGCCGCTCTATTTCGCTCATTCTGCTCAAGTCCGCGGAGAGTTGGGCCGGCCTAGGTATTGGCCTAGCTATTGGCTAGTGGCCTTTTCCAGCGGCTTTTCCCTTCCTCTGACTCTCGCGCTCTTCCTTGCAAATTGTCGCCGGCTCTTTATCCGAGCTTGCGACGCTTATCGAAACGAATCGAAAGGCTGCTTTGCTTGGACGCTCGCTAGAGAGAGCGAGAAAATCCGGGCGCGCAAATTAGAAGGAGGAAGCCGGAGGAGCTGCTGCTGCGGGAGGGTGGGGGAGGCTGGTTTTTGCAGCGAGCCGAGAGCCGGATCGAGGAGTTGGGGGCGGGAGTGGAAAAAAAGCGAAGAGCGAGCTAGCGGGGCTGCTGGTGGGGCTAGTAGGTGGTGGCGGTGGCGGGGGATCCGCCAGTGGAAGCTGCGCGGCCAATCCGAGCGACTCGTCGCCATGACTACGGGAAAGCGCAGCGAGCTAGGGGCGCTCACCCGTTCTTGGCTCTCTCTCTCTCTCTCTCTCTCTCTCTCTCTCTCTCTCTCTCGTCTCGCTCTCCCCCGCCTGCACCGCCAGCACTGCCGCACAACGGACTCTGCGAGAGACAGAGTCAAAGTTGCCAAGAGTTTCGGTCCGGCTTAACCCACTTTTCCAAGATGCTCGCGACAACTCGACTCAACTCGAGGAGACAGAGCAAACACGAGGCCCAGCAGCTATGTATGAAAGCGCAACAGCGTATTGCCAGTGCGGCCAGAGCACTCGTAGCCTCGCTCGTAGCGCTGCTGCAAGCCTATAATAATTTGGGCTTTATGAAAGCCACGGCACTGGCGTTCCGTGCCGCACGCCAAGCGTACGCGCCGCGCTCAGCCGAGTTTGAGCTGCATAAACGTTTATCAAGCTCGCTCGCAAGCGCACACCAAAGTCTCCATTCGCCCGCGAGCTTTATTACTCGCTTTCCCGGAAATCTCGTTAACGAGTCAAGTGCAGCTCTCGCTCCGCTCGCTCTCTCGTTAATCTCCTCTCCCGTTCCCTTTCCCTGCGCGCGCAGACTTAACCGATGCATTGTTTACCCGCGTGCTCGTCGGCCTGGAATAATTCTCTTTGGACACTGGCTGTGCCAGTAATAAGCAATTTTTGCTCGCCCAAGCAGTTTTCGTTCATTGCCCACAACGACGACTGCTGCTGACTTGAAGTTCTGCCGGAAGTTTGTGCGCGCTTGATCAGTCGTCGTCGCCGCCGCCGCCGCCGCTTTCCACTTCTGAACCTTGACCTCTTTAGCTTTGGCTTTGCGAGTTTGCGCGACCTTTACATTTGTTGGCTGGCTGTCTCCGAATGTATTACGATTTTAATGGCAGCTGGGAGGCCCGATATGCAGTGTATGGAGTTGCGTGGATCGCAGCAGATCGAGGGGAGGGGAGGAGATGCCGAACGGAAGTCTAAACAACGCCTGAGCAGCATTGAGTTGCAGCAGGCAGCTCGAGTGAATGGAAAGCAAAACGAGTCTTTGTTTTATAAACAGCTCGAGCGCTCGCGGAGACAGCTTGAGTTTAGTCTCGGGAGCACGAATCGGGCAACAGTATACGCAGTGCAGTGAACGTCGTGGCGGTATGTGTGTGCGTCGTTGTGTACGCGCGCGCAATCTGGCTTCGTTTGATCTGAGAAATCTGGCTGAGACTTAATCAGTTGCAGTCAGTTGCGCCCGCGTCTCGTTAAGCTGTACAAGCTGCGAGGCGCGACTTTTCCGCGAGAAACTGCTGAAAATTGTCGCGAACGGGGGCAACGCTCGTTGGTCGTTCGTTCGCTGGCTGGCTGGAGTCTGGTCGAGTACGAGGTGGTGCTGGCGGCCAAGCCGGCAGCAGCAGTAGCACGTGGAGCCGCTCATCGGGAAGGAGCTAGGGTGGCAGGATCAAAGGCCGTTCAGCCGACCGGGGGAGTCGCGTTTGCTAAAAGAGAGAGGGGGGAGGGAGGGTGGGAGGGGGAGGTAGCGGTGACGCCGGCAACAAGGGCTCGAGGCGACAACGAGCAAATCTGATTTTCGCTCCACTTGCCCCGAGTGTAGCTCGGCCGTCCGCGCGCCGCGACTTTGGCATACTTCGACAGCTCTGGCATCAGCAGCAGCAGCAACAGCCGCCTGTGCCGACAACTCGTGGCAAAGTTTGCGTCGAGGCCAAACTTTCAGCCGTAGCTGGCCGATCGATCGATTCTCGCTCTCTCCAAACTGCCAGCTTCCAGCCGGGGATTTGCTGCTGCTTCTGCGTCGCGAGGAATGCAGCAGTCGAACTTGATTACATCTCTCTTGCAAAATGCTGAAGCACGCGCGTAAGGCTGGAGATTTTCGCGCTGCTAAACGCTCTCCCAGACCCGGGAGAGAGAGAGAGAGAGAGAGAGAGAGAGAGAGAGAGAGAGAGCAAGATCAAAGTGCCGCAGAGCCGGGCAACCCGACACGACAGCAGCCGTCTCCTCCCCGCGCTCTCGACACCCACGCAGCAGCAGCAACAGCACACAGTGTGACGGCAAAGAGCTTGCGCGATTTTACCCGGCGACGCCTTTACTCATGCAAGGCAAACCTCATTATTTCGAATTTCGAAAAAAAAAAGAAATAGAGAAGAGGAAGGACGAGAGGAAGGAAGTCACGGAGTCGCTGATAGCTGTCGAGCGATGAGTATAATAATGATTGCGTGAAAGCGGATGACAATGTGCGCGTATCGGGAGGCAATATGCCAAATGGACGTGTGGTATGAATGAAGGGAGTCGTTCAATAGTTGTTTGCTATCTCATTTAAAAAAGAGGCCAGATTGCAGCGCCAGCGTATACCTAGTGGCGTATCATTGTGCCGGATCTCATCTCACAAAGAGTCGCTCGCTCGCTCGGGCGATAGCATCGTCGGCCCCTCGACTCCTCCTTTCCATCCCTTATTACGGCTGCCCATACGCGTCTCTCTGCTCTGCTTCATTTGTGTTTTGTCGTGTCCTGGCTTCCCCGCGGCTCTTAGCAAATTTCACGGGCTCTTCTTCCGCGTGCGGCCTCTCCTCCCGTGTCCCCATGGACCGAGCTCCGGCCAACCCGCTCTCTCTCTCCCCGCCGCGATCGGGTTTTCCTATCCTGCTTATACGTCCTATATATATACCGGACTACTCGCTCGTTGAATAACAAGCGAGCGAGCTGATAGCGATCGGCTTTTTCAATATGACATATTATTATTACGAGCTGCTGCTATTAGAAGGAGAGAGAGAGAGAGAGAGAGAGAGAGAAGTGGAGGCGATAAGCGCCAGGTGGCCCCCCCTTCCTAGCCGATCAAAAAGCAACGATCGTCGTCGCTCCGACACTTCAGATAGCATCGCTACACGGCTAATGTCACGCTTTTACCAGCGATTACATCTCCATCACGCACACACACACACACTCATTGTCCGGCCAGTTTTAGAATCGCTATGCTATAATCTCGATCGAACGATCTAACACTGGGCTAACACACAGCTTCATTTCTTCGTTCGCTTCTTACGGCCAAATATTTGTGCAAGATTACCGGCAAAACCGAGATTAAAGCAAAAGAAGCAAAGAAGAAGGAAAAAAAATCCCAGGGATTAAAGATGGCGTTGCGGCGTCGACGGGAAATCTGTGCGCGCGCTCTCTCTTTCTCTCTCATTTTGGCAAAACAGGATTACGAGGGTGCGACGACAGATAAAGTTATTAGTCGGCGTGTATAAGAGGGGTTGCGAGATTTTTTTTCTCCTTTTTTTACGCGAGGGCTCGGCAATCTCTGACGATGATTGGCCGCCGCTGCCCGCGCCGCCTTTTGCGTAGTTGCGCGATGACGTTCAACTGATTTGTAAGCTAGAAAAGACATGACGGTGGGGTTGGTGAGAGGGATGGTTTATATATATAGAGGTGGCTGCACGCTGCCAAAGGCCGGAATTCGATGAAAGTATGCGCTGGAAATTTGGAATATTCATCGAGGGCAGGGAGTGAGAGAGTGAGATATGAAAGGAGGCAGGGTTGGCGGTGATACTGCTCGAACGCGTCGAACATAAACAGGCAGGCAGGCGAGCGAGCGGGTATGTGCATCGGACAGGCGAGGTGAGGTGTGTGCGCGCGAGTAGTGTGTGTGTGTTTTTTTTTTCATCGACGACGCAATCGACGTCGGGTTGTAGGGAAAGTATAGGCGAGGAGGTGAGCGCGGGGCCGTGAGCGGGGGGATAGCCGATAGCTAGGACTCGTTCTTTAGTCAATCCCCCGCCCCTTTTCAATCGAGACTTCAAACGCTGCAGCGGGCGCGGAATCATGATTGGAACGGGCGCTCGGTTGCGCTAAGCCGAGAGCGAGAGCGAGAGCGACAGAGTCGAACCGCCCCTTGCCTCGTCTCTCGCTCTCTCTCTCTCCTTTTCTCCCTCCTGGGCTTGTGTGCCTGTGCCCGGCCAGCGGCAGCCTCGTAGTCCGCCCGCGCCCAACTCATCATGAAATTCCTAGCATTCAATCGCAGCGCTCTCGAGGCAGTCTCTCTCTCTCTCTCTCTCTCTCACCCCCGTAGCCCCACGCAGGCCACGCCGCTCGTCTAGC
The DNA here is from genome assembly GCA_035047105.1 of Galeopsomyia nigrocyanea. Classification (NCBI taxonomy): domain Eukaryota; kingdom Metazoa; phylum Arthropoda; class Insecta; order Hymenoptera; family Eulophidae; genus Galeopsomyia; species Galeopsomyia nigrocyanea. The sequence goes on from JAWWMK010038113.1 coordinate 5,943, forward strand.
CGCTTATATTATAGCGTCTAGGCCTACTTAGCTGCCTGCCGCGGACCGTGTATAGGTATAGAGCCGGCAAGGATCGTGGAAGCTGCAAGCTCTCACGGCGCGCCAATATACCATAGGGCCCCATCCCCGCGCAATTTGGACCGCTGCAGCTGCATGACTCGCTGCTGCTGCTGCTGCTGCAACGCCCCGGCACAAGCACGCCCGGCATCCTACTGAGGCTGACCAAATTCCGGAACAAAGCAAAGCAAAGCTTACGCGCGGATTCTTTCGACTTTCAAACTTGGTTGCGCAGCAGCAGCAGCAGCAACAGCAGCAGCGGCAGCGGCAGCTATGCTTCACGCTATACGCGGCTAATAGATATACTAGCAGCCCGAGCTTGAGACAAGTCTTTGCTGTCAGCGCCAGCAACCAGCCTCGCTCGCTCGCTTGCTCGTTCCGTTCAGTTCAGTTCGCCAATGGCAGACAAGTGAGAACGAAAGCGGTTGCCGCTGCTGCTGTTGGCGTACTCACGTCCCAGGATCCGCTAATTAGTTAAGCTCTCGGGCTGCTGCAAGCTCTTTGTGTGTACTACTGGCGGCTAAACTATACGTGCGGCAAGCGAGGCGAGAAATTCAAGCAGCATATTGCCATTTATTTTCGCGGGTTTCATCCAAATCGCCCGATCATCCGCAAGCGGATTCTCGAGAGCTCTGCCTCTTCAAGATTAAGCCGGAAAAATGGTTGTCGCTGCTGCGAGGGAGGCTGTTGCCTTGCCGCTGGAAAAACCTTACAAATATTAAGAATAAAAGTGCGAGAGAGAGAGAGAGAGAGAGAGAGAGAGAGAGAGAGAGAGAGCGGTAGTCTTGCACGTGGCACCCCCCGAGCGAAGCCCTTGGCAAAGCGGATTTCCTGCGGTCTCTCCGGGACGGCGCGCCGCGCTCACGCGTCTCCCGCGTATTTTCTTTGCCTTTGCTCTCGCTCCTCTCTGCCGCCAGCGAGAGAGCCGCCTAAATTGCAAACACGAAAATCGTCCATTTGTGTAATGCGATCAATTACCGATCGCTCTACTCTTCCCTACGCTTTTACTGCGGGGCTTGCCTTTCGGCAGATAGACAGCTACAACCCGGTATAGCTGAGAACTCGCGCGATGAAAAGCTTCGACTGCTAACAAAAGAAAGTAAGTCGAGGCGCCAGCTGCACAAAAGCGCGCCGCGTCCGCGTTCGCGTCGCCTGCATTGCACATAAGAGGCAAGCAGGAAAAGAAGCACGCAGTCTTTGCTAGCACCTTCTCTTCTACTTCTTCCCTTTCCCTTTCCCAGGCTCAGCTACCTCCCTCTTTCCCTCTCGTATAATTAAGCTCAAAATCCCTTTCCCTTATTATGTGACATTTTTATGTCGCCTACAGCAGCACTCCAGCGAGAGCGAGCTTGCGCGCGCCTTTTCACCGAATCATTATTCCGGACCGCGGCTCTCTCCGCTTTCCTCGTCGCCGCTTTTCCCTGGCAACTTTCAAGTGGCAAGAGCGCGGGCGTGTCGCCTTGCCCCGCGGTTAATGAGTTTTTTTTCCTTCTCTCTCTCTCTCTCTCTCTCTCTCTCTCTCTCTCTCTCTCTCTCTCTCTCTCTCTCTCTCTCTCTTTCTTGCCTTCTCCAACCACCCATTCTTTTATTCATTCATTCATTCATTCAGTCGCTGCCTCATTCACTTATTTGCCAAAACACAAGTCTCTCGACTATATACTGGCAACTTTGAATTCAGCAATCTCATGGATTATGCTGCTACGAGGATATACGTATTACAATGTTGCAGTACGGCAGCCATAGGACGGGAACGAGGAAGAATCCGATCATCCGCTCAAAGTGATCGCTTTGTGTCAGCAGCAGCAGCAGCGTCCGAGCTGCCTGGACTATAGCCGGTGCAGTGCTGGGTGCGCCATTACACAATGAGACGAGGCTCTCGGCCAAAGGCGTATTCAATGCGGAGCTTGCAAACTGGAAAATCGCCGAGTAATCTCGATGAGAAGCCGTGGGTATTATGGAGCGGAGGCTTGCTATTTTAACTTTTATTTCGGTCGAGTAGAACCAGAGAAGTGGCGTGAAAGAGTTGAAAAGTTGTTTAAAAGCAGCTATACAGGTGTGCGCGGATCGGTGACAGTAATGCACACACATAACGCAGCTGAAAGCTGCTTGCAACTATGAAAATGCATATACACACATCTCGGGCTTTCAGGTCCATTTACTCGCGGCGGATGCTGGCACGTTGCTGATGCTGATGAGCGAGAGAGAGAGAGAGAGAGAGAGAGAGAGAGAGAGAGAGAGAGAGAGAGAGAGAGAGAGAGAGAGTGGGCGCTGCTTTTTATCAAGTGTTCGTATTTCAAACAATGCGCTCGCGAGCTCACAAAGCCGAAAAACAGCCGCTCTCTTTCTCTCTCGGTAGGCGTTTTTTCATTAACGCCCGCTCCTAGCTTTCCTCGCCTCGTTCGCAACGTTCGTTGCACTCGCCGCGCTCTCCTCCTCCTCCTCCTCCAGTCCTACCTCTCCCTCTGCACTCTCCAGCTCTTTCAGCACCCGCGCAACTCTCTTTCGCCTGCGAACGCGAATAAGCCAGATTTTCCAGTAGCGGCGGTGGCGGCGGAGGCGTTTATCTCTAATCTGACAAGTATGCAGAATCGCAGCGAGCTCGTTATGCAGCTCGTTTGATCGATGCTGCTGCTGCTGCTTGCTTTGCTTCGCTTTGGCCGAAAGTTTTAGTTCTGATTTGGAAAATGGCTTTCCGATCAATTAGCGAGCCGCGCTAGCTGGTGCAATGGAGTCGTAATATACTGGAAAGTGTATTTAGAGGAATATATTTTATTTAAAATATTTATTTTGCTAATAAAAGATATTTATTAATTATTCTTATTAAATAAATAAAATAAATTTAAAAGAATTTAAATAAATTAATAAAATAAATTTTTGTCGTGTGGTTGGCTTGCATGGAAGCGGCCGTACGCTTATTAGGCCGCCATGTCGGTCGGTCAGTGCAGCTATAGGCAGCCAAGCAGGCAGGTAGGTAAGATCGCGAATCTGATCAGATTAAAAGTGGGAGCGACGTAAATAAATGAGTCGGCGCTGGCACAATGGGCTCGTAGTCGTCTCGCTGCCGCTGCTGCTGCAATGTACAGTCAGGGAGCGAGAGAGAGAGAGAGAGAGAGGGAGAGAGTGTAGAGGGGACTCGACTCAGCTCAGCAGTCGACTCTGCGGCTTTGGCTCGAAGTATATCTGCTCTTAGTATATTGGAAGAAACGTTTGTGCTGTTGTTGCTGCTGCTGCGGAGTCGCGACAAAGCCGCGCCATTACTTTGCTCTCGTCGTCGACGTCGTCGTCGTCGTCGTCGTCGTCGTCGCCGTCACTATACACTCGCTCAGTCTCTCGCTAATAAACTCGATGATCATTTTGTCTGGGGCGCATGCACAATGAAACCGAGGGCTGCTCCCGCTGCGCCGTCGCCACCGCCGCCGTCACCGCCGTAGCGCTGCTGTGTTTTGAGAAAATTATCCAGCAGAGTGGCTCTCTCGCTCGCCAGTGCTAGGCCGACTATAGCGATAGAGTCGAGTATATAGTATAGGGTGTACGAGGCGTATATGTACATAGAGGCCCAGTCGAGCGTTTTTCTGGCTGAATGCGCGCACGGATCATTTCATATCGCAGTCGAGTGCTGCTTCTGCCGCTGCTATAGGCATTGTGCCGGCGCGGTCTTTTGTGTCGCCCGATTGATTTGATACTGCAGAGAGAGAGAGAGAGAGAGAGAGAGAGAGAGAGAGAGAGAGAGAGAGAGAGAGAGAGAGAGAGAGCGAGCACGCGACGACGAGAAAAAGACAACCTATATGTGGGCCAGTCAGCTCCTCTCTTCGCTGCTGCTTCTATTGTGATTGCGAGAGCAGTCGACGACTCTCTATGACGATTTAATGAAGATCAGCGCGGCGGCAAATAGCCCTGTGGTGGTGGCCGCAAGCTCGGCCCCGCGCGGCAAACTTTTAACGAGCCGGAAGGCCAAAAGTAATGCGAGATTATCAAAGCTCAACTCGCTCTCGACGTCAGAGATGGTGTCGAGTCTCTTGCGGCAGAAATAATAACGCGCGCCCGCGAGACAGCCGCCTACAATGGGCTTCCGGCTCGCCGCCGCCACGACTTTTCTGCAACTTTTCGCCGCGCCGCGCAGCATCTCAGCTCCTACAATCGGCTTCCGTCCTGTCTCGGGCTTTCTCTCTCTCTCTCTCTCTCTCTCCTCGTAATTCACTGATTAGACTTGTCGCTTCTATATTGCGTGGTCAACAATAGTCAGCTGATCGGCGAGCAGCCTCAACCGAACAAGACAAATAAAAGCTCGATCGCACTGCTAGCTCATCTCTCGCGGCTCTCAACTCCATGCAAATGGGCTGCTCCCTCCCTCAGTATGCTGCCGCCGCCGCCGCCGAGGCGACAATGCGGCTCGCTCTGCGGCCAGAGCGCTGCCATTAAAAAAGCTTGCAATTAGCATTTAAAATGTAAAGCTGCGAGGCAGTCGGCAGTCGGCGAGACGAGGGAGAAAAGCAGCAGCAGCAGGAGCGGAGACAAAGTGAAATGTCTAATGAAAAGACCTTTCAAATTGGCTAAATGGCTTTCAGCAGCGCTGCAGCTCAAATGGAGTCGACCGCCACGCCGCGCCGCGTCGCACGGTTGCTCGCCGACCGCGAGCTTTTCTCTGCCGCAGCGCGATATGTGCAGTGCAGTGCCGAAGCTTAAAATCGCTAGCCTCGTGCCATACTCCGACGCAAATTAGACGATCATTTGGCGAGGCTGGCTGCTCTCTTCTCTCTCTCTCTCTCTCTCTCTCTCTCTCTCTCTCTCTCTCTCTCTCTCTCTCTCTCTCAGCGCCTTCGCTCGTCCGCTCGTTTGCCTAACAAGGACAGCAGCAGCAACAGCAGTAGCAGTAGCAGACGAACCGAGCAGCCACCTTAATAATTTGCACTCGGACGAATCTATTGTGTCGGCGGCGTACAAGCGACCGCTCCAATTATGCTCCCGCGCGCACGCTGCACACGGAATAAAGAAGCGCCCCTCCGTTTCTCCATACATACATGTATATATGCTTATACCCATACAGCTCCTTCACAACACACTCACATTATACGCACTCGTTAAATTCATCTTATACTATTCATATAGTGCTCGCACGCACGCAGGCACGCACGCAACCAATCGCGCCAGGCACTCTCAGTCGACTTACGTTCTTCAATACCCAACGATTCAGAAATTACTAGCCGAAAGAGAAATCTGTGGCTTTCGCAATTAAAATCGCAATTATACAGCAGCAGGTGTCGATTGTTACGCAGTATCTCTTGAAATCTCGGTAGCGAGGAAGACGAGAAGCTGCTGCTGCTGCCGCTAACGAATTCATAATTATGCTCGGCTGCTGCTGCTGCTGCTCCTGGACACCGAGCTGCATGGCGTACCGAGCAATGAAAGAATGAAAAAGCGCAATGCAAAAAGGAAGCCTAAGAAGCAGCAGCAGCAGCAGATTGGAGTGCGTGCAGCCGAATGAATGATGATGATGAAAAAAAGGTGGTAAAGAAAGAGACAGTGCGGCAATGTGCAGCAGAGCCGGGGAATGCGCGTATCTAAAATAAGCGCGTAGCTGGCTGAATGGCGAGCGACTGGTTCATTGAGGCATTGCAGCGCGAGAGAAAGAAAAGGTGCGATGAGTCGATGCCGCGAATGAAGAGGCGATGTGTCGACAGGCAGGCAGGCGAGAGAGAGAGAGAGAGAGAGAGAGAGAGAGAGAGAGAGAGAGAGAGAGAGAGAGAGAGGGGGGGAGAGAAAGAGAGCCGGATCGGTGCAAGTGCGAGTGTCAGTAATAGGCAGCGCCGGCGAGGCACGCACGCCATTCATTCATAAATAGCCGAGCGAACTCGAAAGAGAGAGAGAGAGAGAGAGAGAGAGAGAGAGAAAGCGAACCGAGGGCCGAGCGAGAGAAACAAGACTAGACTGCTTAATAACTGATGCGCGTTAACGAAGTGTGTAACAGGCGGTAAATAAGGAACCTGTAATTACGGGCGCCAGAGCCGACTCGCACCAGCCTGCTATGCCAAAGAAACAGGACCACCCACGTTTCCCCCTCTGCCTCTCAGCCGTCGCCACGCCACGGCGGCAACAATGCTCCTCTCCCTCCCCCTCTCTCTATCTCTCTCTCTCTCTCGCCTCTACGGGCACTAGCTCACTCCGAGCTTTGACATGGCCTCCAGGCCTATTAATGCAATGACTTGGCCTATAGGCCTACAATGTGATGTTTGTAACGTGGAATCTCTATGACACTGATTCCTACACGGAAAGAAATTTCTCTGAAATATTATGGTGATCATCACCGTAAAAATTACATTGCATCACGGTAAACCTGG
>JAWWMK010038124.1:0-12330 GCA_035047105.1 Galeopsomyia nigrocyanea
AATAGTCCCATATTGGGTACACTGTCTTTTTATGCCAAAAAAAGTAGTTGCATTCAAAGTGCAATAAATCAAGCTAGTTTTCATCTAAAAAATCGTGCGACGGCTCGTTTTGCAGGGTAAACGGGCAGCTTTAAAACGAGACCAACCCCCGTTGAAAAATTCATTAATGGTAAAAAGTTATGGCAGTTTTTCCAAACTAGTCTCATATTGGGTACACCTACCTTACTATAAAAATCTCTTAGTGTAACATATTCGTGAATTCTTCATTTTCATATTTTAAAGCAGCGCACATTACGAATTGACACACGTGTAACGTTCGTGTACGTTCTTACGCTTCAAACGAATTTAACGTAAATGCAATTTATAGCTTTGGGAATAAAAAAAGTTTATTTTTATGCGAGCTCACGAAAATTTTAAACAAAATGCACCAACTAAAGAAATTTTCGTTTCAACTGTGAAAATGCAAAAAATCAATGTTCTACAATTGTGGAAATAGAGTTCATGATTTTTGCGGCAAATTTCTCATGAACTATACCCGACTAGAAATGATTTTAGGGTGCTTATAAGGCCCCTACTGGGAAGCCGTAATTCCCCTGTAAGGTTCTTATAAGGCAAAAGCATTGATTCGATGGCGTAAGTGTAACGGGGCGCCAATAGGGGCCTTATAGGGTATAGTAGGGCAATAAAATAAGCTTTCAGTTACTGTGCTATTTCGGAATTAAATGTGAAAATGTAATAAGTACATCAATAAACCGGCACTTTGGAAGCAGATACCTACTTTTTGGTGTGTGGCGCAGATGTATGCTCGGCCGATCAGCAAAGTTAAGCAGCGTCGAGCGCGGTTAGTACTTGGATGGGTGACCCCTTACAATATTAGATATATTAAAGTGACCGGGAGGAGTGTGAGATTTATATATGTATTGTTATTCGACGTTTACAATTATAATATAAGAACATATCGGGTGAATGCGTGTCTGATGGCGTAGCAATTGAATGAAAGTATTAGATAGATGTAGATGTAAGATTACCGCGAAGCAAAATAATGACTAACCTACTCTGGAACTCAGTAGTCTGATATTTCTCGAAAAATATTAGCTCGAATGTTGGGGGCAGAGCCTTGAGTTCAAGTTAAATTGCAGAGGTAAATTGAATGGTTCGCACCAAAACACAGCATTATTGTACGTACCTATAAGGCCCCTACGGTTGCCCTGAAAACGTCCCGTTAGATGCCTTATTCGGCCTTATAGGGCTTCCCATTAGCGGCCTTACAAACTCTTAGGGCTACCGTAACAAAAATTATATTTGTGAACGATGAAAAAAGTTTCACTTTAAAACTATTGAAATTTATACAGGTTTAAAAAATATCACTGAATGTAATTTCACTCGACTGTTTGTTAGTACTCGCCCATATTTAATTTTTCACAGTCTCTGTACAAGCAATTTACAGATTCATATTTTAATAAGAGACGTTATGGTAATGATTCCGGGATGAAAATATCATTTATTATTGTCTTATATAAGTGTATTTATATTTTATTTTTAACTTTGATAACATTTTTACGGCATTAATAACTCGAGGTCCATTACGAATTTGTTATACACATTAAAAATAATATACAAATAAAACATTCCAGTGTATTTGTAAATAAAAAAATCAGACCAGTTCTTGAAGTTTTGTAAGATTTTATAAGTTTTAGAGATACAAGGTATTTATCGTTATCTTTGACATCTGCAAGAAAATTATTTTTAAATATAAACAACATATTTTCACAAAATAACAAATATCGTCTTGCATTTCACGTAAGATATAAACTCACAGCAATAAGGAGCTTTATCACTCGTAGAAGTAAAATATATTCCTCTCTTTCCTGGTGTTGATGGAGTTGATGCCCATTTCCGGACAATCGTTAAGTTTAAGAAAAATCATAAAGAAAAATTTTGCTATTGTGGAATTGTCTAATTTTTTTATTCTAGTCAATAAACAAAAAAAACATAAAAAAATTGCGTACCTGAAATATAATTTAGCAATGTGCTAATTCTGGCTAGATATTAACAAATTCATCGTGCGACACGCGACAACTCATTTTAAAGCTGCTTTCATAAGCTTTAAAATGAGCCCCCACACGTTAAGAAATTCATTATAAGGTACGAGAAACTAATACCGCCACTACGGTTTTAAACAGCCATAACTTTTTACCGCGAGCGAATTTTTTAACGTACGTAGCATCATTTGAAAGCTGACCGTTTACCCTTTAAAATGATGCCTCGCACAATTAGTTTGATGATGTTCAGCCCAAGTTATCACCCTTTGAAGAATGACTCTTATTTTTGGCGTAAAAAAGTGGGTGTACCTAATACCGCCACTTTAAGAAAAAAGTTTTTTGGCAGATGAAAATATTGTTTGATACTGAAAAATAACTTTCGGTATCAATATTTATCATGAAAACGTGCTATTTTCATATGATAAATTATGTGGTAATGTCTTAATTATTAATTAACACTGGTTTAAAAAAATTAAGTAGAAATCGACCGGTTTACGTTGATAATTGATCGATATCAATTTTTTTCAGTTCTTTTAGATTTTCGTTTCTCTATTTTAACAAAGAAATGCAAAACTCTATTAAGAAAAATTTAATTGTAATTTTTACCTATCGTTTATATAGGATTTTTGAAAGTGGCGGTATTAGGTTCAATCGGATGGAAATAGTAACTGAAGCAGCATTTGGCTTATTAATGCACTAAAAAAATTTCTGATGAGTGCTTTTGAAAGCTTAGAAGAAGATGAATCGCAATTTTATGCTTAGGAATATTAGACTAGTTAAAATGACATATATCCGTGTATTGGAAATTTATAGATTTGGAAAATGTGCGCATCCAGAGCATAAAACAGTTCGCGTAAAGCGAATTTGGGATTCGGAGATGATTTAAATCATTGGAACTTTCATTATTTAACAGTATAAACATAATGTCACTTCGCCGTACCGCTGTAGCAAGCGTACATTTGAATACCAGCAAGTGGCGGTATTAGGTACATGGCGGTATTAGGTACACGTACTTTACATCCAAAGTTACAACAGTATACACCTAAAAATCCTTAAAAAATACATATCTTTTTTAATTGTTGAAAAATAGCTATACAATTTTTTCTATTCGATAAATCTACTTGAAAATTATTTTCCCACCTACCCTGACGGATTTCATAATATATGAAATAAGATTCATAGGAATCCATCAAGTAGGAAAGCCATACCAGTTGACAATAAACTCACACACAGACACACATACGGATTCCATAAAAAAACGACTTTGCAGGCTTCCCATAATTTCTGCTGCAAAATATACGGTAAAATTCTTCAATGATGACACGCAGAAAGTTTAGCTCTTTCAAAAAAAAACCAATTCCGAAGCGTGAAATATCAAAAAACAAAAAAATTGTAGCGAAAAAACGGAAAATTTGAAAAAAAGCGTAAACAAAGCTTCCTCTCCAAGGAAGCAAAAGTCGTACCGTACCAGTTCTTAACCACGTTCTTCATTATGAAGTTGGGCAATTACGGTCTTAAAATTAGAATATTGAGAGTAAAATAAAGTTTGTTGATGAGTTTCATTTTGATTTACTTTCCATCAAGACACTCTAATTGATATCAAACTGACAAGTACATCGATCATGAGTACTTGCAAGTTTTTCAACAATCATGAAATTGTGAAATAAGTAAGATTGAAAATCATACAACTGAAAATGAATTATTTTTCATGCAAAATTTTCTCGCTAGAATATCAAAGTTCATGTGTATTGCTCCAACATTTGCTGATTTGTACAAATGAGCTTTGCATGCTCGAGGTCGTTTGCTCGTATAGTGTGCACAGTAAAGTATGTGGCATAAATTCTATTGATTACTCGTGGCGACACGCTTTTCATTTCAAATCCTAATTTTTTTCTTCCGCCGCTAATATTTCACGTATGCATGCAACGTCGTTTGTCACCCACCTTCAGCAACGTTATTTGTTTGTTTTTTTTAAACATGAAAAATTTATGATTAAAAATTTGATTACTTCGTGGTACTGCAGAGTGAATATGATTTAAAAGATACAGTTGTTTCTTATTAAATGATCTGTAAAAACAATCAATTCCAAAGAAAACTGTAAAAATGATATGAGTCAACCAATAAGCGGGTTGGCAATGTCGTAATTGAAAATTTTATCGGTTTGTTGTTACAGACGAACGTAAACGCGAATACGCAAACCAGAGCTTTTATGCCTCGTAAAACATCAAGCAGCATAACGGACGATTGCGTTTCGTTGGTATTTGATAAGTAGCGTAGGAGAGAGAGAGAGAGAGAGAGAGAGAGAGAGAGAGAGAGAGAGAGAGAGAGAGAGCGAGAGAGGGAAAGAAAAAATCGCTTAGGTGACAGAATCCATGAAAGGGCAAAGAGCCAGAGGTATACGGAGGTGTAAGTGTAAAATGTGAACGTTATACGAGCGCTCGACACGCGAGTACAATCTCTTTCTCTCTCTCGACGTTTTTGCAGCGAAACCAGGTAATTTTATTATTCCACTGCTATATATATAAACGAATCGGGCACGCAACTCCGACTCTTGAGAAAGGACGAGTGTGTGGTGGTGTATAGTAGTGGCGCTCGTTTCTCCTTTTATATTCGTCGAGCGTTTCTTTATCTGCACTGGCCGCGCGGTGGCGGCGGCGACGACGGCGACGGCGGTCCGAGTTTCCGTCCGTCCAGCTTGAGTGACAGCTCGGCGTTAGGAAAAATAAGAGATCGCTCGATATAAACTTGCGCGCTCGCTCGCAACGATTCGCCTCCGCTCTCTCTCTCTCTCTCTCTCTCTCTCTCTCTCTCTCTCTTGCTCTGCCGATGCTATCTGCACCTGAAAAATAAAATGCAAATGCACAACCAGACGCCTCGCTCTCTCTTTCTCTGTCTCTCTCTTACTCTACCTGAGCACTTGTTCTGTCTTTTTACTCGGGGGGTCCGAGTGTCGATGCGTGGCAGAGAAAAAAAAAATAATCTCAAGGCTCCTACGGCTATATACGACTCCGCGACTTCAAAATTATCAATCCAATCTTAATAATTTATTATTCGCGCGGGTTTCTACGCGAGCTCCGCATATACATATACGCGAGTAATTATCCATGAGTCGCGCGCGTATATACAAGTTTTTCGCGCGTGATATGCTTTTTTTTTAATTCGCGCGGCTTCACACTTCTTGTTACCGCGAGAGTAGTGCTGAGAGATCTGCCTTTTTATTGTTATTCGGATAACGTTTTAATATACTTACGTGCTTTTCGTCAGGTGATAAACAGTCGTGTAATTATACTTTGCAATTTATTATTACGATAAATACAACGACTTTTTCACGCGCGCAAAGGGATTTTTTTTATTTTCTCACTTTATATATAAATGCTTCCGTTTTCTGTAAAAGCCGCGCGCCTCCGCGCGCGAAGATCATTTTAACGATAAAAAAAATCTCATAAGTCAGCTCCTGTGTTTGCTTTGCTTCAGCCGGCCGACATTTTTCCAGTGGCACCAATCGCAACACTGCGAGTACATTATATTTAAAACTATATATGAATGAATCAGCGAAGGTGTGTGTGCCTGAGAAAAAAAAACGGCGAAGAAATCTGATAGGTTGTTAAGACACGAGTGTAGTTTGAAAAAAAGAAATGACGATAAATTACATAGGAAAGGCAAGCTTTAAAATCATAGGACCAGTCGTCAGATAATTAGAGAGTCAACAGTTTTTGAATGGCGAGCGGTATATAATGGTTGCATCTGTTCGGCATCTTTCGCCAGCAGTAGCAGCAGTAGCAACAGCAGCAGCAGCCGCAGCAGTAGGTGGCTTGTAAGTGTGTACAAAATAGTGCTCGCGCGCGACATTTAAATACATTATCATAACAATGCAAGCTTGGGTGCATGTTGAGTTAATATCGTGCGGTTATATAGGCTGCGCGAGAGAGCGCGAGCGCCTCCGGGAGGCAAGTCTCGCACACAGTAGTACTAGTAGTAGTAGTCACTGTCATGTCAATGTATGTATGCGCCAACTCGCTCTCTCTCTCTCTCTCTCTCTCGCTTTTCACCGCACTGCTTACAAACTGCGCTCGCGACTGCACTGTTTATTGTTTGCGCGTTCCCGATGCGCATACAGATATCCCCCCACAGCAGCAGCAGCAACCCGCGCGTTTATCTATTTTAGGCCCGCGCTGCTGCTGCAGCAGCAGCTATATACTCTATGTGCGGCATGCCGAGAGACCAATGAATGCCCTCCATCAACTTCTTTTCTTGACGAGGAACGCTCGCCGCGGCTGCCTGCCTGCCTGCCGCATTGGCATTCCATTCATTTTTTTTTCTTTTCTTTTGCTTCCTCAACTACCGAACGACCATTTTTATCTATCTCGCTTTACCTTCTCCGACGTGATAATATAGGTTACATCGTGATAATTCGATAGAACATTTTCAATCAATACTAACAAACTTCGAATACAGTTTCCAGTCGCTTTTTGATTCCATGATTACATCTCGTCGATAGCGCTTGAAATAGTAGATACAATTGGCTTCGGGGGGGTTGCGCTAAATTAATTTGATGTATCAGAAATACCGACCGCAATGTTCGTTATTGTTAGTAACTGTTATTCGCGGGAATTGCTCTGTAGTTGTTTTCGTGTTGCAGTTCAATGAAGACCAGTCGATGCCGATGTGAATTTCATACTGCATTGGAAATAGACAGATCGCGGTATACAGCTACGATTCTGACATTCGATCGAGATCCAAACAATGGAAACAAGAATAATCAAATCTAAAGTAAACTGTAGCCCTTTGGAAATAATACAACACCTCGTTGAGAGAAGTAAAAATAAAAGGCAACAAAACGAACAGCATCGATTCTCCGTACCGGCGATAATCACAGGTTGCAGCACTTGCGTGAAAAAGAAGAGCTACGCGAGCCCAATAATTTTTGTATCGATTGCGCCGTTCTCTCTCTCTCTCTCTCTCTCTCTCTCTCTTTCTCATTTGGTATATAGCGCGAATGCAATCGCATCGCACACTGCGAGATACAATTAGAGCATTCTTTCGCACTGGTAGCACTCAACGAGGTCTTTTCTCATGGTTGAAAACAAAGGATGATCAGCAAGCGCGGGCGCGCGCCCAGAGTGGTCGTCATCGATCGTTATCCAATATATAAACTCGGCGCGCGAGTGTGCGAGTATATATAGTGCGTGGCACTGTGGCGCGCGAAAATCACAAGCGCGCACGACGAGAGAGGAAGGAAATTTACGATGGGCCTTAGAGGAGATCGGCTCGCCAGTTTCACTGATAAATAATACATTTTCCCGACGGGTGGCCGTTTTATTCTCTCGCTCTCTCATCGCGACGATCTCATAGAGCTGCAACATGCGCGCACCAGCTCGCGATCATCCTCATTAAGTCGCCTTCGCGCTGACGCGCGAAAGCCTCGCTCTGCATGTGGAATCCGGGAGCAGCTTTGCTTCGCCCCATCCTACCAGTAGGATTTCATTAGACTTCTTCTTCTTCTTTCTTTCTTTTCTCCCCTCTCGCATTGTTATGACGCGCGAGACGCACAAGTGATTGTTGTCGGAGAGCAGCTCTTCTTCGTAACTTCGCATTTATAATTCAGATCGCTCTGCCGAGATTGATATTGCCAAATGGGCATGGCACGCTGCTGCTGCTGCTGCTTGTTTGCATGTAGCAAAATATTTCTCTTTTCGAAAGATCATTTTATTGCGATTTTAGCCATCACTCAATTTTAATGTCTCAAGTTTAATGATCGTGCCTTACGAGCGTTATAGTACACTGTGCGTTGGCAGGCTATTGCGAAAACACTCAACGCACACAAATAATACACAAGCGCTCATTAAGCATTGTGTAAACAGAGTTACAACTTAATAAGCCGTAGTCTCGATGCATATAGAATTAAGAACGAATTAGGTGAGCGCGCGCGCGCGAGCATTGATTGTCGGGCAGTGTTCTCGCGAGAAATAATCGTCTCGGCTTTTATTATTTTTATTTTTCGCGAATGTATACACTCCGTAAATTCGCAATCGACACGCAAGACAACGAGACTATGTATGTATACAGAACGCGGCGACGTACTTTTGCGAAATTATCTGCTGCGAGAGATGTAGTCGAGACCTTGGTTAATAATATGCACTCGTATAGCTTCATGACCAAGCCTTCAACGCATTTCTGCGCGAGAGCACGAGCGGCAATGGCCTTATCCCGCGGTGGTGTAGGTATAGATGCTCCGACGCGCGAATATGCCGCGAGATTTTCGCACGGTCCGATTCCATGAGGAAACGTATGGGGGATTGGTCTGCAAGCTTGTTACGGAAATTACATTCGCGCGCATTGCTTTGAATTCTGATTATTCCGACGCCGAGGTATTTCTCAGATCGATCCTGTCGCGTGCAAAGTGCTGGCCATTAAGGTGTACTCTGAAGTATAACATAAATTTATGTTTTTCAATAAATTAATCAATTATTTTCAATCGATGAGTTGGATAGAATTCATAACACAATCAATTAATTTAGTATTTAAAATAAAACTGTAATATCTGAGCAAAAGAAATTATAAGTACATAGTATAATCGACTGGACGCTTTTCACTAATGATTATTTTAATATAAATAATTATTAGGGTTGTGATTTGTATGTACCATTGAAAGTTTTGACCTTTATTTAACAATATTTTATTATATTTTAATCTATACCTGCACCTTCCAAATATGCACGTTCAAAATAAAGTTCGAGATATTTTGGTTGCTTACATAATCCACCGGTCTTTTTATTTAGAGCCTCGGTGTGATAAAAATTGTGCTTACGTATAACGTAACACGCGTCGTAGACTACGTCTTCGACGCGCGAAAAAAAAGGAAAGAAGCAAGAAGTGGCTCAGTCGCGTCGCGGCGCGTGCCAAAAATTGCAGAGGTCCGCGTGGACTCTAATTTGGTGCTCGGGCGCCGCAGACACCACGCGGTTCTCGGCATCTATTTCCACGCGGGCGCGCCTCGCCAGGAACTCTGCTGAGCCGTGGCCTCGCGCGTCGAATTGTTTTCTTCCCCTTTACGCCTCGATGCCGACGACACCGCCGCCGCCACGCTGATGAGCGACGGAATGAGAGCGAATTCTCCAAACAATTGCTCTTCGATTTCTTTCTTTTTTGTTTTGTTTCGAGTCCGGGATGTATATTTGATAAAACTACAATAGTAATCCTATTGTAGAAATTCAATAAAACGTTTTAATAATATCACCCAATAATTATAATAGTTTTTACAAATTCATCATCATCATCATTGCAAAATAAAATTGATCGCATGAGCATAGTTGAGTATATTTAGAAGTATAATAGGAAATTCATCAAGCTCAAGTTGAGCGATGCGCGCGACAAGCGCGAGGCATGCACGAACAATAAGGTGATTTGTCTGGCATGAAAATATTTGGAAGAAAATTTGCCAACACAGCTGCGAAAACAATGCTTCACATCGGCCAGATTAATTATAAGGAAGCTGCTACGCTAGTAGAGAGAGAGAAAGAGAGAGAGCAGACGACATAGAAGCGGCTAATTGGATAGCTTCACAAGTCAGCAATGCGACGACTCGGCGTTCTTCGTTAGTCGACGAGTGCAAGTCTAATCGCAACGAGGGGTGGGAGAGCGAGCGAAAGAGCAGAAGACACGCGATAAATAGAGAAAGGGAAAGGCTCGCTCGCTACCTAGCTCACGGCCAGAGGGAGACGAGACAGAATGCAAAATAGAGGCGGCGGCGCGGGCGGCAGCTGCATCAAAGCTCAAAAGCGAACACCGGGAAATCGAGCGTTCCCCACGCGACCGTTTCCGCAAGCACCTCGCTTCGATTTTTATTTGCTTTTCCTTCCACCAACTTTCATCGACCTCAAAATCTTCACTTCAATCCCACATACATGTAAGACTAATTGAATCGCTGAAGACATAACATTTCAATCTAAAGC
Organism: Galeopsomyia nigrocyanea; assembly: GCA_035047105.1. Taxonomy (NCBI): domain Eukaryota; kingdom Metazoa; phylum Arthropoda; class Insecta; order Hymenoptera; family Eulophidae; genus Galeopsomyia; species Galeopsomyia nigrocyanea. Next base: position 9,995 of record JAWWMK010038124.1, read on the forward strand.
AGCGCGTATAAATTATTCAGTAGTATAGGTATGATTTAGCGAGACGCGAACGCAGCGCCCGTGAAATACGGTTAATTTTCCTGGTTCGTCGGAATTTTACACTCGGAAGAAAATTTTGCCCCCGCGCAACACGTGTACTTTCGCGCCGAGATATTATGCCAGAGCCGAGCTATTATAGAATTGCGAGAGCGAGAACAAAAGAAAACACGTGCCTTGACCCGAGAAGCTTTCGCCAACTCGCGCGCGCGGGCGGGTGCCTATTCGGCTTTTCGAAGGCGCGAGACATGCACACATTGTCAGAGGCACGCGTGGCCGCGCGACGATTTATGGGAGTTCGTCACGCGCTATTATAATGGGCAGCACGCGGTAAAAGGGCTGGCCGATAGCTGCCGAGAGCCGTGCGATGTATATTCGCGCGCGCCAGAGAGCGGGGGTGGCGCGAGAGTGAGATCGGCCAAACGAGAGAAATGGCCAAAATAAGAGCAGCAGAATTGTATAGTCGTGGGGGCATTTATTAACGTCAAAGACTGCTTCTCTCTTTTTTCCCCGATTTCTTTTTTGGCGCGTCGCACGAGAAACGAGAGAATAACAAACAAACAAAAAATACCACAACGAGGGCAGCGTTGACTTGCGGTTGACCTTCCGCGTCCCTTTTCCAAGCACGTGACACACACTCGAAGTTTGTTCATTACGCTTTTGATGCATTACTCCGCTCAACTTGCTCGTGCTTTTGTCACGCGATTTATCCTCACTGATTTATTATTTATGCCATGGCGCCTTTTTCATTTTGTATTTCTCTCTCTCACTCTCTCTGTGAAATATGAATAATTCGTATGAGATTCGAAGATAAACGACGATCAGCAAACAAATAATGCCAGCGCCGGCGCGCGTCTCGAAGTCATGTTTGCAAGGTGCGTAAAGCGCTGGCGAGATTTGCATAAACTTGACGTGATGGGGTTAAAGCGGCAAACAGGGATTATAGACTTGCGCGACGCACCGATGCAGGAGAACTATTATGCGAGCGCGCTCGCCTGCGAATCGGAGCCTCGAGGCCGCCAAGCACCTAAAGTACGTTGTCCCTAATTCGATTGCTGCTGGCCGGTAGCTCGCTATTTTAGTTGACCCTTTGGCGCACGAGAGCATCAAGACGGATTTTCGAGGGCAGCTGTTGCTTCATTATGCATGCGAGCTGCGCTTTCGCCTTTGCCTTCGGGGTGTTATTGCATCAACGACGCCTTTGCTGGGAGCAGAGATCGGACTTCAGCAAGCGCCAGTGTGTGCGTGTGTGTGTGTGTGTGTGTGTGTGTGTGTGTGTGTGTGTGTGTGTGTGTTCCTCTAATCTTCGATACAATGTGATGCCGCCGCTCGAGCATGCAATGAATCTCAATAGCGATTGTTTGGTTTGTGGAAAGCGTGCCACGCAGCTAATCACGGTATTAAGCTTGGATTTACCAGCTCACCTGCGGAATAGCAATGTAACTTTTATATTGATACGGGGTTTATCTGCTTTACTCTTTTAAAATGCTTGAGTTTTTTTTTATTCAGATCTGCATATTTTTTGAGGGATGGATGCAAGCTCTCCGTTCAAAGTTCTTTAGAATTGTTCGTGTAACACAGTTCCGTCAACGTTCCAATATTGGCGTGTAGTCCAATAATGTTGCTCTCACATTACACGCTGTATTGGTTATTGAGTATATAGGTCTCGCCCAACCAGCTGCTTTGTAGTACCGTCTAATATTGTCTCTAATATAATCGAAACCGACGTAGTCGCTAAGTACTCTCATGTGTAGGATGATGTGGAGGTAACATAATTACGCATTGCATTCGATCACATCGAGCGATTGTTTAGAAATTGAATTTCTTTGCTAGGACAGCCAGAAAAAGCATGTTTTTACAACTGATTAACGATTAACTCTTAGTACGTCACAACGTGTCACGGAATATAATAAATTTTCCCGAAAAAGCTTTAGACAGACGATCGCACAGTCTGCACACGTTATTCATTGTTCTCACAGCAGCTCATTGTGAATTTTCGCTAGTAGCATTTAAACACACGATTACGGCGATGCCAACATGCATTGACCTTTTGTGAATTGTAAACGCAATTGATGCAATGGTAGATAAGTAAAAGGCGCATACACTCGTTCCTCCAAGCGCATCGATAAATCATTGCATAATTTTTGGGAGCCGCCACACCAAGCGCATATATACCACACAAGATACAACCTACGTGCTCCGCGCGCCACTTCCATATTTACATTGTATCACGTTTTCGCGTACACACACTTACGTAAAACTTGGTAATTGCACAAGTAATACGCGATACTTTTCAAAGT
>JAWWMK010038135.1:0-12329 GCA_035047105.1 Galeopsomyia nigrocyanea
AAATAAATAAATAAATATATATATATATATATATATATATATATATATATATATGTATGTATGTATCGTATATAACTATTCTAGTCTTTATTAATTTGCAGCACGCGGTGTGTTGCTCTCTTTCTCTCTCTCTCTCTCTCTCTCTCTCTCTCTCTCTCTCTCTCTCTCTTTGTATTTGTACATTTTATCTTAATCGTTTTCGATCTCGCTAGTGCCGCTGCACTTGTGCTTCACATATTGTGCGCATGTATGTTCATAGAAATTTTTGGATGTTTGATTATTGGGCAAAACGAGAGAAATGAAAATCTATCATCACCCTTTGTGATGTATCAAATAAAACATTTTTTTTTTGTGTTGTGCGAATTCGTCTGGTACATATGTTAATAAGTAACAAAAAAAAATAACTTTTACGTAACTGTTTGTTGTAACTAATAATATTCTCGTTTTGCCTCTTAATTGTAATAAACTATTTTCGAATTAGTCCCAAAGTATGGGCATTATAAATGGGAAAAAAAATGTGACGCTGTTTTGCTCGTTTCGTAGCCATAACCTATTCTCACGCATTCGCAGCAAATAAAACAAACAACTGAAAAAACTTTTTTTTAATTATATATACACTCTATTCGCTCGTGCCTCTTCAAGGCTATAACCCATTCAGCTAAATATTCGACTTAATATGGGGGTGGGAAAGAAAAGGAACAAAAAATAAAACGTTCCGTTCTCTGGAAAAAGAATTGCGTGTGAAAGGCTATATGGTTGTCGCGCGATGCACCGCTTTCTCTTCAGTTGTTGCGCGCGAATCCTTCGCGTTCACAACGGCGGATAACCTCCCTCCTTCTGTCGATCTTTCGAGGGTAGTCCGGGCTGGTCTTCATCCTGCGTCTGCCCTCCTCGAGGAACTCCTTTTGCGCTGCTCCTCGAGCGAATGGATACTGCTCAGTCAGCAGGGCTTCCATTGTGTACTCACGTAGTTGCTCGTCCTCCTCGTACTTTTTGCGGTAGCCTTCCTGCACTTCTGCGTCATTGTAATGCTTCGATCTTTCGCAGTTGACTGCGTTTATGTAAGCTTGCTCGGGCCACTGCGCGTCGATGTTCTCGGCTGCGGTGACAGCGCTTGCTGGAAGTGCGCTCCTGTCTAATGCTTGAAAATCACGTTTGCATTCCTCGCGCATCAGGTCTACTTGGCTCAAATGAGATGGATGGTTGCAATATGGAGTGCTTGAGTTTTCGTCGGTTTTATTTTCGTTAGGCATGTTGACTTGAATTTGCCCGACCTTGTGCTCCATTAGGAATTTGAGAGTCTCCAGGTCGTCTTCTTTGTTGTTGGCTCGGCAGCACTGCAGTTCACTAGCCAGCTCGTCTGGGGTCGTGTCCTGCTTGAGAAGTATCTTAACCGTCGGAATCTCGTCGAGAGTGGCTAATACGAAATTAGCGAATGATTTTGTCATTGAGAATCCCATTTTGGCGAGCTCGCATCTCAAGCACCAATGGCCCCTGCAAGCTGTGCGTGGTGTTATCAGCCTCTCGCGACGTTGTCGTGCTGCAGGACTCAACGGGTCGAGTAATACCCAGTCTGGTACTTTGCGCGTGTCGTTTTGTTGCGATGCCATTTTCTTGAACGCGCTTTTTTTGTCGTTCTTTGCACTCACGCGTTTTCCGTTTATTTTTAGAGTCGGAGCTGGCTGCGTTCGCTTCTCTATTTTCGTTTATTTGCGGTGTATTTAGTTATATGCGCGATGATGATTTTCGAGCACTCCCGCACAACGTGTTTTTGTCGTCGCGAAGCTGTACTGTTGGCTGTTGATGTGGACGCATGCCGAACTGTCTCGCGGTCGCAATGGCTTTGCCGGTCTCACTCACGTATCTCTCTTGGCAGCGTGTGCGCGAGCTCGGCGGGTAGGGGGGGGGGGGGGGGACTTTTACCGCACTGATTTTTGGTGGCGCGCGGGCCGCTGTGTTAATTGTCTCGCGTCGTATTGTTCGAGCACACTCGCGGGTTAACTGCACTTGCGGCACTTTTTTTTGTCTTGTTTTAAAGTACGTATAGTTTTTTCTACGAGCATCAATTTGGTTAGTGAGTTTCTCGCGATGATTGCGCTTTATTATCGGCTTGGCGCTCGCGAGCTGCTTTTAACTGTTCTTCTCGAGTTGCTTCGCTGTGCGTGCCTAGTAGTGGCGGTTGTAAGATTCACACAGACGCATGCTTGCGAAGTCTTCCCCTTTTCCTTTTTACCGTGGGGGAAATCTCAAGCGTTGTTGCTGGCTGAGACTTTTTCGGACGTCCGCGTGTCCGTTTCGGCTTATTTTCGTTACCGGAATCGCTGATTTCTTCCTTGTCGAGGCTTTCCGGGCTTTTTCGAGGGCGACCGCGTGGACGTTTGACGATCGTTGGTGTTTCTGCTTTCTTCGCTTGTACGCTTGCCTTCTGGTTACAGTGATATTTCTTCACGTGCATCGCGTGCCAGGTGTTTCGCAGTTTCTTACCGTTGTCTTCGAGCTCGTATACATTTTTACCTACTGCCTTTGAGATTGTATACCGACCAACGTACTCGTTCAATAATTTCGCGTTAATACTTTACGCGCCTGAAGATAACTATATATTTCTGTGTAATACGTTCTCGCCGATTGTAAAATTGTAATCGCGTTTATTTTTGTCATGATGCACACTCGTTTTCCTCTGCTTAGTAATGATTTTACGAGCTGTATTTTCGTGAGATTTGCTCAGATTTTGCATGCGTTCAAGCCACTCATCCACGTCGCTTACTTCCGTTTCAGTGTCTGATATGTCGGATGTGTGTGTTTTATATGTTTGTTTTTCGGGGTTTGCGTCGGATAATTGTGGTACTGTGTTTTTGATATTTTCTATTATTCTCCGCCATAACGGCTGTTGCAGCTCTCTGCCGTGGACTAAAAATGCGGGTGAGACATTCGTCGTTAAATTTTTGCAGGTGTTATACGCGAATCGGAATTGGGGAATGTTTTCGCTCCATGCGCGGTGGTTATTTTGGATGTAGACTTTTATTATTGTTTTTATGGTTCTATTAGCACGTTCCGTTGGATTAGATTTGGGGGAGTATACTGCCGTTTTTTGGTGTTTAACTCCGCATTCAGTTAGAAAGCTATCGACAACAGCGTTATCGTATTCTTTTCCGTTATCCGAAATTAGCGTTTCCATGCATCCATGATTCGCTATTACTTTCTTCTCCATAGTGCTTCTAACTGTTTCGGCTGATTTGTCTACTAGTGGTTGGCAAATAATGTAACGCGAGAAGAGATCGATAAAGACAGCTAAATACGTGTAGCCTTCGGGGCTCTTGGGAAATGGTCCTTGGAAGTCTGTCGCGACGGCTTGCCATGGGCGAGTTATTTTCCGCGAGGACATAAATCCTATGGTGCCTTGCTGATCGGATTTGCATTTTTGGCATACGTCGCAGTATTTTACGTATATTTTCGTGTCCCTGTACGCGCTAGGCTAATAGTAATTCTTCTTTATACGTGCATATGTTTTCTCTATTCCCGTTTGTGCTGCGTAAGGGTTATCATGACTTTCTTTTAGTATATTTTCGCGCTGTTCCCGAGGTAGGACGAGTTTCCACGGGTGGATGTCTGGAATTTTATTGCTAATGTCGTGGTGTTCTTTGTATATATACAGTTTATTATTTGCGATTTTTCAGTCTTTATAATAGCCGGGATGTTTTAGCACGTCGTTGTACCTCTTTATATGTACCATTTGTCTGATGTTAGTTGCGCGATATCGACAGCCGAAATATCGTTAAGTGTTTCTCCGACGGTTTGGTCTTCGTATATGCGGCTTAACGCGTCAGGTACTACGTTCAAAACTCCCTTTCTATGAACAATTTGAAAGTCGTAGCCGAGTAGATCTTGAATCCAACGTCCTAATCGGCCCGTAGGATTTTTCCATTCGAACAACCAGCGCAGCGCGCTATGTTCTGTTATTACCGTAAAACTCTCGCCTTCTAAGTACGGTCTGAATTTCTCGATACCGAATTTTACGCTTAGACATTCTTTTTCTGTCGTTGAAAATACTATTTCGTTTTTTCGTAGTGCTCGACTCGCATATGCAACTACCCGCTCGACGCCGTTAACCTTTTGCGTTAATACATTTCCCAGACCGACGTTACTCGCGTCGCAATGTAAGAAATATTCTCCGTCGGGGTCTTGTCGATGTAACATGGGCGTGTCGATCAACATGGCTTTTATTTTTGTAAATGCGCATTGATGTTCGTCGCGCCACTCGAACTTAGTGTTTTTTTTGGTTAGTTGCGTTAGGGGGTTGGCTATTTTCGCGTAATCGCGGAGGAACTTGCGATACTAGCTCGCCATGCCGAGGAATCTACGGAGTTGTTTCAGTGTTTTCGGGCGAGGGTAACCTTTCACGGAAGCTGTTTTGTCCGGGTCGATTTTTATTCCGTGCTCGTTAACTAAAAATCCTAAATACTTAATCTCCGACTGACAAAAATGGCTTTTATTTCTATTTATAGTTAAACCCGCGTCGTTAATTCGCTTGATTAGCTCTTGTAAGCGCTCCATATGCTCTTCGAACGTTTCGAAAATTAGGACAATATCATCGAGGTAGGCGTAGACGTATAGCTCTAGTTCGCTTGTGATACGGTCCATGAGTCGCTGAAACGCTGCGCCTGCCTCGGCTAAACCCATCGGTAAGCGCTTATATTGCTACAGTCCTCGGCCCGATACCGTGAACGCTGTTATGTGGCGGCAGCGCTTATGTAACCTTATTTGGTGGTAAGCTGATGATAAGTGGAGTGATGTTATGTAGCGCGCTGATTTTAATTTGTTTAAGATCACGTCCATGTATGGCAACGGATACGCGTCTTTCTCGGTGACTTGGTTTACTGCGCGCAGATCAACACACATTCTATATGTACCGTCGGACTTTTTAACATCACGATTGGGCTTGACCATTCAGAGTTGGATGGTTGTATTATCCCCTGCGCGGCCTGTTCGTCGATAATGTCGTGTAAGCCTTTTCTAATTTAGGTGCTAACGGATAGTATCTTTGTTTGATTGGTTTAGTGCCGGGGTGTAATTTTATTTCGTGTTCGGTGAGTTTTGTGTATGGTGATTTCTTATTTTTCTTTGACGTTTGATGTGGCAGTTTTTTATTTAACAACTTGTTTAATTGTTCACGTCGTGATTCTGTTAATTTTGCAAGGCCACTGGGTTGTGGTTCCTCTTCCGGTTTTACGTCGAGCGTACACGCGTCGAAATTAATTTCTGGGTTCTGCATTACTTCCATTGTGCATAATTCGAATTTTTTGTGAAAATATTGTCCGTCTACTTTGTAATTGTAAGTATCGTTTCTCGCGTTCATCGATATTTTGTGAGGTATAATTAAATTCATTCCTAAAATCATGTCATAAGGTAAGGTCGGTACTAGTAAGATGTTAGCTTCCGTTTTCAAGTGATCTATTTTCATTTGCGTGCTAATTCAGCCGCACGCCTTTTCGAGTTTTCGGTTAGGCATACCAGCAAAATCAATTGTGTTACTCTGGATGTTAATGTCGTTATCCATGCATATTTTCGCGCCAATGTTACCTAGCATTGTTCGAGTTGCTCCCGGGTCAAATAGGGTTTTTATTTTTGATTTCCCGATTTTCACCGTTAGCCAATAACGAGGGTATACTTTTAATTTGGCTTGATTATGTTCGTCTTCGCGGTATTTTATTTTGGATTTATCTATGCGAGTCTTATGTATGCCTGTAGACGACGCGATACTCGCGACTTCGTCGTCCACTTCGCGTTTTTTTGAATTTTTACTGGCCTTGTCTTGGGGTTTTTGTTTGTCGAGATCTTTGGACTTTTTGTCTCGTCTACCTTTCTCTTTGCTATACCCCTCCTTCGATTTGCGAGGTTTTTTGTCTTTTTCATCGCGTTTCTCTGTGTGCTTGTCGCGAATGCTTCGTTTGCCTCCGGATTTTCCGGAGTAACTACTACTGTGATCAGTACTACTTCCGTAATAGCTACTTTTGTTACTTCGCTGGCTTTCTCGCGATTTACTCCTCTCTTTTTTCTATTCGTCGCATCCCTTGTCTTTGCGATGTTGATGTTCGTCACTATAGCTGCGGCTTGGGTTACGGTAATTCCGTTTCTCGTAGTCGTCCCTGCGCTTTTTGTTGTAATATCGGCCGCGTCTGCTGTTTCGGTCGAAAGTTACTGCTGCCAATTGTTGTTTGATCGCATCAAGTTCCGATTTTATTGCTCCCATCTCGTTAGTTTCTGTCGCGCAAGCTTCGCTCGATTATTGGGTGGGAGTATTTTCGTTGCGCGATCGTTCACCTGCTTCAAAGGCTTTGCCGAGATTTACCGCTACCTCTATGAAGTCGTTTAGAGATTTGTGTGTGTTCGCGTAATAGGGACATGAATTTCGGAAGTATGTTTTCATAAATTCGCTCTTTATGCTTCTCTTCGGAAATGGCTTCGTCCATTTCACTGAAAATTATCAGTAGGGTGTCGATATACTCTCGCACCGACTCATTTTCGCGTTGCTTGCGAGCTCTCGCCTCGTCATTTTTCTTTTCGGTATACATGTCGTCCGTATATTGTTTGATCGTGTTCTCTTTGATCGCGCTCCAATTCGTCCATTTAGTCTCGTTTATTTGGTAGTGCGTAGCTGCTCCTTTTGAAAGTAGCGTGTGAAAACCACGGGCTAGGTCAGCGTCTGGGACGTCAGTTAATTTTTGCAATCTCGCGATATCGCGGAAGAAGGCTTGAACCTCCTCCGAAGCTATTCCGCTGAATTTTAAGTTCCAAGCCGGCATTATTTTTGACAAGTCGTGTGGCTTCGGTTGATACGTATTTTCGGTGAGCGGCCACCGTCCCGACGTTGGCGGAATATACGCGTTATATTAATTTGTGGCAGTCGTAGCTGCTTCTTGGGGAATATTTTCGATTACTTGGAGGTGTACGTCAGTGTCGTCTGTATTCTATTGCGTATCGGTCTGTTGCGCGGCTGGGAGGTTTTGTGTCGCTGTGAACTCTCGCATCATCCGCGCAAGTGTTTCGCGCTTTTGTTCTGCGGTACCGGACGCCATTGTCCACTCGTCTTTTGATAGGTTGACCTGTCTACCGCTTGCGTCTGTAGCTTGGTACGGTACTTGTTGAACGTCTTGGGGCTGTTGCTGAACGTTCGCGGTTGCCTATGTCGATTGTCCCGGTTGCGGTTGTGTTGCTGATGACGCTTGTTCGCCGAGTTGCAAGCGCAAATAATTAATGCGTATAGTCTCGCAATTGTCTTTCGTCACCGTACTATCCTGGTCGAAGTCGTCCTCCTCGTAAGTTCCGAGAAGTCGCTTCGTTAGTCTTTTGCGTCATAAGGCCGCTGGGCCGTCTGTTTTTAAATCTAAGATTTCATGGTGTTCTACTAACTCGTCTTCTGGAATGTCTCTTACGTGAGTTGTAATTGCAGTCTTTGGGATTGAAATTTCTCTTTTGACGGATGTACTCTTGGTATTGTCGCTGTCGCGTTTTGCCTTTTCGATAATTTCGATGAAATTCGCGAGCATCTAGTCATGGTGGGTTTTGTCCAACCCTACTTCGAAATCTGCAGTATTATATTGCCCTTGCAGACGGTTAGCAACTCTTTCTCGTTTTTCCGCGACCCTACCGTCTTGACGAAGGCCTAACGCTATCAGTGTGTTTGTTGCAGTAATGGTTTGCCTACTAGCGTGCCTGCGTAATTTTCTGCAGCTTGTTGATCTTAGTAGTTCGCCATTTTAATTGTTTTATAATACGCGTATTTGTCAACTTTAATTGGGTATAGCTATATGAAATTGTTGTTTACGCGCTGCTAATTATTTCATAAAATATGCAGGTCAATTACGTTGTTTCGAACTTAATTGTTTAAGAAAATAATTCTTGTTTATTAATGCTATTTCCGTGCTCGAAAATCAAGGGATGTACGCTTTGGGTGGATGCCGTTTTCGTGGAATACTCTCTATATACAGGTTGAGTTGGTTGAGTGCGAGCGCTGTTGCGCTCGCTACTTGCGTACTGGGGTATGTGTGAGTATATTTGTGGTAGCTATACGACGTAATCGAGTGGGTTTACACTGTTGAACTTTTGACGTTATTAACTGAGAAAATCAAGTGCGTATGTACAAAAATGAACGTCGTAAAGATGTAATATGTAATATAAATTAACAATAGTTTAATAGTAAATTATAATACCTTTGGAATTTTACATTCCGCCGGTTTGCGAATACAGTTATTTTCCTGTACGCTTTGTAAACAAAATAAATGTCTTGATGGTTTTCAAGACGTCTAAACTAAAGAAAAAAAATGAAGGTTGGAGAGAAAAAAATTTGAATAATAAGAAAATGAAAAAAAACAGTGGTTTATTTACAATGTACAGCCGATAAGACCTTGACCTTGCGCAAGATCTATTTTGATGTTGCGCAAGTGTCATTTGATTTTTCTGTCGCTCTGGAGACGTCCGATTTATCTAATTTCGGGGTGAACTTCAGTAAGTGCGGAAACAAAATAATTCTTGCCTCGTATTTGCTTGGGCAGTAATGCTGCGTAAGAATAAAACTTCGCTATCAGGGTCGTTTTAATCCTTCTATCTCTACTTAGCAATGCTCTAAAACGGCTCTCATGAAAATTAAATCTCAGCCCTTCTGCCCTCACAATTCGTTTTGCAAAAATGTCTTACAACGCGTCGTGCGCGAGTTCACTCCGATTTCAATTATACATCTAACGAAAACGAAAGCGAATTTATGAAGCCGAAATGATTTACCTATGATGCTATATAACTTGCGTCGCTCGTGCAATGCTCGAGGAATTTATTGCCTTGCACGTGTTTACGTACTTTGGTTTGAGTGTGAGGCTTATGTAATCGCCTTTGTCTCTCGAATTTTGGAATCTTCTCGAGCGATCGCCCGATCGCCACGTGTTAGACAAATACTTTCGACTTTGATTTAACACTCCTCAAGTTGATGATGATTATTTTCCGGTGTGATTTGATATGTAAAATAAAATGATGTAATGTTTACTGTTAATAGAAATTTGATATTGATGAAACTTTAATAATTAGAAAGAAAAGAAAAAAAATTTGATTTGGTTTTATGAAAGTTGCTACAACTTGAAAATCCACGATTGAGTGCCAGTGTAATAGTGCTGTTTGACCCTTTTCAATACCCATAAACTCTCCTTGCCGAGGGAGAGTACCACACTATTATATGACGGGATTTATCCCGAGCTAACTCAGATAATTGCCACTCAACCAAGTGTTGAGTAACCCGCGGCGGCGGCGTGGTTCTACCCGTCGTCGTCCGGAAGGTGTAGAGATTGATCAAGGTCTTATACTATAAATAAAGGTGCAGTTCTCGTGCGTTAGCACTATGTCGCTTTATTCACTTTAGATACCTATTACAGCGACCATTGCTTGATCGCGGAGACTACTTCCGCTGAAGTATCTCTTGCTAAATTCGTAGCGCTGAGTGAGAGAGAGAGCAACGGACATTCGTACTTACAGAGGTTCGGTTTCTCGCGGGACCCGGGACGTAGTATGATTTCCGCGCCTAGAAATCTCTACACAGCGCCGAGTTTTACCTCCGGGAACTCGCTTTCGCCGGAGGGCCCCTTCGTCGTACGAAACCGCGTGAGCAGGCCTGCTGGATCTCCGCCGCGAGCGTGAGATCGTCGTTGCCACGAGGTACGGTTTGCTAGTGCACAGAAGTGGAGCAGCGAAGCGTACCGGACGAGCGCACGCACGTAAAAGCCGCGAGCTTTCGCTCTCCGTTGTCGAGAGTCGAATCTCATGTCGTCTTCGGCTCACGTGACTCTCGGTTCGGCTACCTTCGTGTTTCGGCTCCTCTCTTACTCTCTCCGCTTTTGCCGCGCGCGCGTGTATCTCCTGACACTCTCCTTGCTGCTCGCTTACGAGTGCCAATTTGCCTCGTAATAATTTAATAATATTATCAATAAACTTCCATTCGAGCTACACATTCCAGGTTATCAAAATTATGGTCCAATGACTAAGTTACAAGAACGACTTATTCAGGTGATTCAGGCATCAATCCTCTCGACGCAGCTTGCAAAAGAGCACGATATAGCTTATTCAAAAAATCGTAATAGTGTAGAGACTAAAAATACAGCAGAATTTTAGCTGAAAAGGCTTGGATACGAGTTTTAGCCAAAGATTCTGGAATTGGTGAAAAGCGGCTGCTTGCGCTGTAACTAACGCTATGAAAGTAATATCTAAATTCAGTATGGGACTCAAGAGAAAAACACGAAAAACCAAGTCCAAAGGTCGCAAGAAACATTGCAAAAAGTCAATGAACTTGAAAAAAGTAATCAAAGCGGTTTCTTCCAATGGCCAAGAAAAAAGTCTGCTCAAACGGTCATCGGTCCGGCTTTGAAAAAAGCCTGCGCAGCCGTTAAAAAAGCTGGTGAAAAAGGCAAAATCAACACTCCGCGAATTCTACCAATATCAACGAGGATGGATGGAGCTTTCCGCTTTCTCATAACAGTTTTTTCAGGTTTGAGTGCAACTGGTGCTCTAGCTGGCGGAGCCGCGGGAATCGCGAAAGCTGTAAATGATGCAAAATCTGCAAAGCATGGCTCAGAAGGGAGCCGGAGGCACAACAAAACGATGGAAGCCATTGCTCTAGGGAAAGGCTTGTATCTCAAATCTTATAAAACAGGCTGTGGACTTTATCTCAAACCTTACTTAGGATCAGGTTTAAAAATAACTTCGAAGTAAATCTACCAGATAGAGCTCTCACAAACATCGGCTTAATGAAGTATGCGAAAATTTTAAATATACCAAATTTCCGCGGGGTGTTTGTGAGAAATGTCTTGCCGAGTTCTGGACCGCATTATCGTAAATCAGCTATAATCAATCTTGATGATGTCGAAGGAATAGGGACGCACTGGGTGGCTTATCGGAAAATTGGAAACAACGTTACATATTTTGATATCTTTGGAGATCTCAGACTTCCTCTTGATTCAAAGATGTATCTCGAAGTTGACGAGGTCAAATATAATCCGAAACGATATCAAGATTTCAATACTTACGTCTATGATCACCTTTGTTTACAGTTTTTGTGCGGGGCTATATAAGCAATATAAAAAATTATCAGTCGTATTCCGACAATCATGGAGGATTCATTAACTTTGACTCTCTCAGCTACTTCATCTCTATTGGAAGAGCGCTATTTTCCGCCAATTGTACTCTCACCTCATAAAAATTAAGTTTTGGGTTTAGTCGAGTTTTTGACATTCAACTAAATACCCAATATAGATACAAACAACAATAAATTTTAAGTCGGTAAAAAAGTTATCAATATACCTGTAGGTAGCTACGAAATCAAAGATATTGACAAATTCCTTCGTAAGAGTTTAGAGCCTGAAATAACAGTGAGCTTGAAGCCAAACAATAACACGTTTCGTAGCGCAATCAAGAGTTCGGAAGTGATTGATTTTCAGCCACGAGATTCCATAGGTCTTGTACTGGATTTTGCAACACGTAAATTAAAAGAAAACATTACACAATTCCGATATTCCAGGTGCAATTCTCAAAATCAACGCTCTAAGAATTCAGTGCAACATCACCTCTGGTGCGTATATGAACGGGAACAAGGTGCATGATATTCACGAATTTTTTCCTGCAGTACCTGCTGATTATAAAATTATCGAAGTTTCCTCGCCTGTAATTTGCCTCCCAGTTACTGCTAAGTAGATCATTTACAATGACGCATCGTTGATCAAGACGCAAATTTAGTAAACTTTCGCGGTGAAGTAATAACAATCAGATTACACCTCAAAATTACGTGATGGGAATCATTTAAAATTCAAAGAGTAGTAGAGGCTAGTGAAACATGCAAGCCCACCATCAGTCATCTACTGAAAGTAAAAGCGTTAACACGGCGAACTCCAGTCGACAATCGCCATTGAAAAGCGACAGCTTTAACACGTCAAAGCATAAAGTTCCTAAAAAGTTTTAATGGGTTGAGTTTCCTCAGAAGGAGGAAACTCCAAAATTGGTTCGTAGAATCGTGTTTTTATGGTCCCAGGACCCGTGCTGAGTAGGATGGGAGAGATAAATAAGTATATCGTTTCTTTTTTTCTTTGTAAGTTAAAGAATAGAATTCATTTATTTTTCAACTTACAATTGTATATGTGTAAGTGTGTAAATCGTAATTTTAATAATTGCATGAATTGAGTACGTAGGAATAATCTAATTTCTCGTTGTTGGATAACACACACACACACACACACACACTGGCAGAGTGAAAAGTGGTCAGGATCTGTGAACACAATTTTAATTTCTTAATTTTACAAATTCCC
>JAWWMK010038146.1:0-12329 GCA_035047105.1 Galeopsomyia nigrocyanea
TATATATATATAGCATTTGGTTTGACGGGCAGGTGTGTTCTTCTGAAAACCGGAAGCCTTTTTAGACGACCCTACTCTCTCTCTTTCTCGGTTCTCAATGGACCGACAAATTTGACACTGCGACTTTTGACTGTATAATCCTATACTGAGAAAGCCCAGAGTCAGTCCTTCAATAGGGCACGACACCCTAATGCGCTTTTTCCTGCCTATATGGAGAGAATGAGCCTCGACGACAGACGTTAATCATCCGTCGAGAGACTTACCTTTAACACACATTATACGACAAATTTTTCGTGCATTTTCCAGCTCGCTTGATTAATCGCTCCTCCCCTTTCTCTCTCTCTCTTTTTTTTTTTGAGGAACTTTACAACGTCATCGTTCGATATTAAACGAATAACACGCACCGCGGCATGATCGCGCGTGATTTATTTATCTAGGTGGAAAATTAATTTTAGATCTTTGTTCGGCTTCACGCTTGATTTGATTGAACCGAACAAAATTTATTTGTGTATAATACGATATTTCCGATTTTTTTTTTTTTTGAATTCGTCATTGATTATATAGCATGTAACGAAATATTTGCGGTAAATAGTCGTACGATTTCAATTGATAAATAGTTTAGCGAAGCCTATACGCTATTCTATTATTTTGTTAATAGTTACGTATGCATACGTCATGTAATCAAATATTTGATAAAGTCGTACAATTTCAATTGATGAACAATTTAGCGAAGCCTTACAGTCATTCGAATTTTCAATAGAAATTTCATCATCGATGTATATGTTATCGTAAAACGCAAATTTCATCAAACTTAATTGCTATCTCCAATTATTAATCATCTTAAAAGAATAACAAATATGTATAATAGCAAAAGCCAGAATTTCCAAAACATTTAACATTCGCACGTCTGCATGCATAATCAGGCGGCGGCAGAGTGAGAGAACTCGAGTCCATATTTCACGGACACTAAGGCATACAGCAGCCAAACAAAGATGATACTCGCTTATGGTCCGAGAGAGAGAGAGAGAGAGAGAGAGAGAGAGAGATCTGGCGTAGTGTCTAGCAGTCGAGTGTGAATATCATTGTGCATGAGCGAACACGCATAAATAAGATCCGTTAATAACGATCCGATAAACTTGACGGACGTTTTAGCAAAAGCGCTGGCGCGTCAATTAGGGCCGTGAAGAGAAAAAAAAGAGAGAGAGGGCAGCTGTGTACACGTTAGCAGCTAAAAGGGGCCCGACGTTGACATCTGTATTAGCCCGATTAGCCACACGTATATATATCTATATAAGGGGATGCTGAATATGAGCAATATAGTTTTAGCTTAACGGGCAAAAATTATCCTTGTTATTTTTTTCTCTCTCTCTCTCTCTCTCTCACTCTATACATACGTATATATATATACGTCTGTAATTGGCATCAAAAGCGCGACCTCGCGCGGACGACAATTTTTATACACGAGAGCGTGATTGATGACAGCTTTTCAGCACATATATATACGAATGTCACTCGATAATACTTTTTTTGACCGCGCTCTGTTGTACGCACGTATGTATAATGAATGCCTTTTGAATATGGCAACAAACTGAAAAAAAAAAGAGAGATCGAGCTGTGGCCATTCACCAACTTTGTTTATTCGTCAATGTTCTGTTGCGTGTGTGCATAAAGGATTGCATTTTTACATTTCATTTTTCAAAAAAAAATGAATTTTTCGTGCCTCCGCGCGATATTATTATACAAAGAAAGAAAAAAAAACCTGTCGGTATCGCACGCTCGAGCGGTCTCGGCGATGTGACTCCTCGACTTTTAGGGGGATGATGATTCAGGCTTAAAGTAAGGGTGTGTGAGTGTGTGTATGTGTGTGAGACTACTGTGTACACAGGGTGTTTAGTGTGTTCCCCCCTCTCTCTCTTTCTCTCTGTGTCTCTCTGTCTCACACTGTGTCGTCGAGTTTTTGGGGGTTCAAGCGAGTTGGACGCTCGGCAGACAAGTCAGTTTTGTCGGATGGCGCGAGCGAAGCGTATAGAGTGATCTTCTCGGCCATAATGTCCATGTACCACCCGGCGCTCTTCTGGGGCCTCGCTGCCTTTGGCAAATTCAACGCTGCCGAGAGTGTATTGCACGAAGGTGAGTATCCTCGTCGCTCGGTGTATCCGTTTCTGTGTTTGAAGTGGCTATCGTGGGTTTGTCAGTGTATCGTATTATTAATATACCCTCTCTCTCTCTCTCTCTCTCTGTATGTGTCTGTCTCTCGTGGTGGTAACTAATAAGCCAGTGAATAATATCGCGAGGTTCGAGATCCGATGGGTATACGTTACCCCTCCTTCGTAATAATCCGCGCGGTATTACACATATCATACCAAATTTATTCAAATGTACATCTACGAATGGTCTTTGAGAAGAATTTCCCCGCTGGTTTTTTAAAATAACAAGCGCCGCTGCGCGGCTAATGAAGTTATATCGCAAACGACGTCGACAAGAAGAAAAATCATACACAGAGATGTCTTATCTCGCTCGCCGCGGGAATGTTTGATCGACGTCTGCGAATATGATATTAAAAGTTAATATTCGAAACTCAGCAGCAGCAGCAGTGCCAAGCTTACTACCGACGGTATACACGTGTGTGTGACCTGCGCCTATAAGGCAATTAAGGTACGGCAGCAGCAGCAGCTAATTTCCATGAAAAAAGAAGTAGAAGAAGAAAAGAGCGCTTTTTGGTATTTACGAGGGATGAGAGAGTATAGTATATAGTATCAAAGAGCCGCCAAACGCGAGAGCGAGCAATATACGCGTTTACAGCTCTCTCTCTCTCGCTTCGACTATACGTTTATAACGTCTTGGAAATCTGACATCTATATAAGAAGAGCGAAAGAGAGAGAGAGAGAGAGTGCCCCCGTGGTGCGACAACGTTCTTTCACCGCTTGACTCCTTCCTCTTCTTTCGCAAGCGCTAACATTCCAATTGTTATTTAACCAATATCTGCTGGCTGCTACTTCCGATAAGCGATCGCGCTTGGGTTCAAACTCTCTCGCGCGCGTGGGTGCGTTTAATTAATATCCCAAGCACAGAGAGAGAGAGAGAGAGAGAGAGAAGCGAAACGTTTAATTAGCGCCAGGCATCCACCGACTGTAATATCACAATCATAACCGTCATCACGCTTCAGCGGTATCAAAGAACTGACCTCTCTCTCTCTATGTGTGTTCGTGTGTCGGCCCTTCAGAGATCGACCATCGTCACTCTCCCGCGAACTAATTGCACGCGCGTATATACGCGCTTGTGCATTGCGTATGTAGCTTCTGTTGTTGCGACTGATTCTTTTTTTTTTCTTTCTTTCTTTTTTGCACAGAGGTGCCAAAGCGACAACGAGGGGACGTGCGGTGTATATAGTGGAAAAATTGCGATGAAATGTGTATACGCGGTGATGAGTTGGATATATGCGAAAGAATTTTTCTGTGTGTGATTGACAGGATGAATGTTTGTTCAAATTATAAAAAAAAATTATCGATTGCCAAATAAAGCTCTATTTAATCTAAATACGATTACACCTGAAAAACTAACTTATAAACGCGCCGGAAACGCGGTTGCGGGAAAGATATCTATTATAATACTTGTTGAATCTCCAGCGAGCAAGACATTCTCAGCGGCAGGCAAGGCAAAACAATAATTCTGGCCTCGTAACAAGAAATGAGTATCTCTGTCTCTCTGAAAAGCCTTAGCACGTATGTACGATAGGGAATATCGCTACTATTAATTGTCGAGTATATAATCTGTCGGCACGCAGAGGCAATTACTTATTTTAGCGGTATTTATAATCGCTACCGCGCATATCCCTTTTCCTCCAATTACCCGGCGTTCGCGCGCGAAAGTTAAGAAATAAAGGCGATCAGAAAAAAAAAAGAAGAAGAAGAAAAAAAAAATAAAACGTTAAGTCTTCTTCTTCTTCTTCTTCTCTCTTCTGCACAGTGTTTCTTTCTGTTTCGGTCGGTTCGCGGTCCAGTTCATAAAGCTCGCTCGCACGTCGCGTATTTATCTTTCTTATCCGGGCTATTTATTCGCGTGCAGGTGAGGCAAGCTTGTATCTTGGGCTTTATACAAGGCAAGCTTCCCCTGGCGCGCAAAGTGTTTATGCGCGGCCATATCGATTCTCGAAGCAGTCGAGGCAGCAACAAAAAAAAAAAAAAAACACGGATTCTTTCTTTCTCTCTCTTTCTTTTTTTGTTCTTCTTGTTGCACACATCGACATGGGAGCCCAAAGGAACGAGGAGGCGTCGGAGGCAAGGAGTAAGATATTGCCAGCAGCAAGGCTCGACGTGTTTATGAATATTGGCACGAGCTCCTGCAACGCGCGCAACGCCAAGTAAGAGAGAGAGAGAGAGAGGAGGAGGAGGATGAAACTCACTCTGCTCATCAGGCAAAGCCCTCGATGATATATAAGGGATTTGTCGTGCGCGTCATGCGTCACGCCGCAAATATTAACCCCCCTCTCTCTCTCTCTCTGCAGCCGTTTCTCGAACGCTATACCGTGCGATACAGCCCATTCATTACCACTTAATTACGAGCTGCCGTGATTTAAGGGCTAACCTAGCCCTATATAAAGGATTTTCCAACGTCGAGAGAGTGAGAGGAAGTTTTTACCCGGACCGACGTATATAAGCTGTTGGAATGTCTATATATGAGTGAAACAGGCTGCTGCACATTGGCCAAAGGGAAAAAGGGATTGTATACCATTGCCTTTTTCGCCCAAGGAATCTCTCTTTCTCTCTCGGCGATCAAAGACTCTTCTCTTTCCTATATATATACAGCTACGTTATTAGCTATACCGCTGCCACGATGTATGTATAAATTTCGCTCTTAAATGCGCGACGAAAACTCTCGTTTATATATATACAGCGCTGGCGGCAAGGCAATGAAAATTTATACTTGGACACGCTTCGGGAATTTGATTTGACGATGCGTTTATATTGAAAACGTAGTTTAGTTGCCTGCCTCTTTTGGATTAAATTTGAACATGATGAAATTCAACGCGTGTTTGAATTTCGATGGGATATAGTAGGACATTTGTACGTCAGCTTCAGACGCTTATATAAATGCTCTTTAACCGTATACACGAAATAATCGCGAACAAAGTTCGTAAACAACGTTCGATATTAGTAAAGCACTAAATTTTGCTTGGCGCAGCTACTGCACAAAAAAATTTCGTTCTCGCTTCTCTCCCCCTTCCATATCTTTTTTGCGAACCTCATTTCAGCAATGAGGTGCCTCAGGTGAGAAACGCGCGACTTTTATACTCGGGCTTCTTTAGCCCTTGCGCGACGCGACGACGCTGCGCGAAACGAGAATCCGCAGCATGAGGCTGGGCTGTAAAAGCGAATTAGGTGGTGTGCCTCTTGTGAAAAAAAAAAGAAGAAGAAAAAAGAAAGAAGGAAGACGAGGAGGTATGGGAGCACGTATGCCCGTAAATCGCGATGTATAGCTATCGAAGCTTCTTCTCTCTCTCTCTCTCTGACGAGATGGGAAATTAAATAGAGAAATAGATCCCCTTATCTGCTCGGGTATGCATGAAAGGAGCTCGCGCTCGCAGCGCAAACTCCTCTTCCTTTACTTAAGGCTTCCGCGAGAGCAAGTGAGAGAGCATACACCCTTAACTGCCGAAACTTAGACGACGACGACGACGAGCATCTTGTTTTCATGGCTTTTGCTCTCCCTCGTCCTCGTTCTCCTCGTATAGCAGGCCTAATTTTCCGAATTATTATGTTATTCCGCGGTGAGTATAAGGGGGGAAAGAGAATTTAGGGATTAATATAGGCAATTCCAGGACGATAAATTTTTTTCGTTAATTGTTAGAAATGACCCGAGTGCAAGCTTTATTGTTTCTATATTATATATCCCACGAGGTTCGAGTTATTAATAAAGCCCTGGCAGTTACGCACCCTTCATGCGTGTTTAATCCCTATACGTAAACTGCAATGCACGTTTATAGGGTCAAAAAAAAAATTTTCGGGTTAAAGCTCCTTAAAGTTCGTCCTGGAAAATCCTTAAGGGTTTTCGACTGGATTACGTGTCCGTGCGGTTTGTCTAAAACCGCAAACTCTCGTGTTGACCTGCCACGAGAAATTGTCTCCTTATCACGTTACTTAACTGGCAAAATTGTCCGACGATCAAAGTAACGTTTATGATTATTGAACAATCCAAAATTATCGTCAATCATTCAATCAACCAAAATTAATTGAAAAAGCGTCTCGATACCACCTCTTTTTTTCTTCCAATTTCCGCGTGAGCACGAATTAAAATTATTATCGAATAAATCATTCATCGCGCTCGTTATTTTTTTTTTATCGCATCGTAAATCCAAGCTAATTTATTTATTAAAAATCCATTTGCTCGCACGCGCGCAATTACTTTAACAATCGATAAATCAAGTATACCTCCCTCCGGAAAGAAAAAAAAAAGAACGAAGGCAAGAAGTATAAAGAAAGAAGATCGCAGTTTAACGCAACACTAGAATGTCCCAAGATAAGCCCATAACAGGCCTTTTAAACTCTTATAATTACGTCGTTTCAGTCGGCGGTGCGCGCGTTCGCGGTGATTGCGAGTGGCCCTTAAAAAGTTAGCTTTATCACCTTTTGTGCCTTCCAGCAGCAGTGCGGCAGCATGCTACTCGCGCGCGCAGTAGCAGAACAAGAGACAGAGAGCGGCGTGTCGAAATTCCGCAGTACGAGAGAGAGACACACGTTCGCAATCTACATGCGCGGGAGAGGTGGCCATAACTCAGGCAATCGGAAGACGACAGTTGTGGTTAAATGCCTGACGCTTAAATGCCCGACAGCCGGCGGCGCGTGCGCTGGCATTCCAAATCCGCAACTCTTTTACTCTCTCTCTCTCTCTGCAGCAGCACAGCTCGTATATATACGAGTGAGAGGTGGTGGTACCGCCGCTGCCGTCGCTGCCACCGCTCTGGTTATTTAATTAAAACCGGATTACGCCAAAGTTCCACAACCCCACCACCCTCGAACGTTTCTAACGGCAAGAGCTGTGACCGTTTTTCCGCCTCGTTGATTATTTCTGACGTTTCGTTCTCTCGCTCGAATTTTTTTTTTTTTCATTTCGACGCGTGCCTAAATAAAAAATCTTTTGACGTTCATTCGATTTGCCGAAAGGTGCGCGTGCGTACCTACATGGTTTCGCTCGTTTGCCTTCTTTTTTTTTTTGGTATTTTTTCATCGTACGGATTAGGGATGTGTAACGAACTCGCGTTGCACGCCGTATTTATTTAGTTGTCGATTGCTCACGGCTAAAAACCTGTTTTGCCGTACACTCTCTCTCTCTCTTCTCTCTACCAAGAGTCGTATATAGATTTGTATACTCCGAACGAGAGCAATCTCAAAAATTACGAGTATACTCGTATACGTACGTCTTAATTTTGAAAAAAAAAGAATAAAGATAATTGCCTAAGGCTCTCATTAAAAGACCGCGGCCGTACGTCCCTCCCTTCGAAAACTCAATTATTGCGAAAAAGAAATTACGAACCCGTAACTCGCGTTTGTAATATCCACGCGTAAACGCGCAATAAGAAGAAGAAAAAAAAAAGAAACAAAATAAAGAAACTCGCGATCAAGTATAACGTATAGAAGTGTATATCGAAAAAAAAATTTGAAGCAGCAGCAGCCTTTAACTTCTTTTCTTAATAGTCGTAAACAACCGAACGAATTAGCGATAATATCAAAAGAGGAGAATTGGCTGACGCATAAAGTATCCGCCTCGCTTGCGCAGGTATATATAAGGGAAGGTTTAAGCTCGTCAATATCGTTATACGAGCTAATTGCTTCATTCGTTAAAACGTGTATATTGGAGCTGGTGTGTTTGATCGGTTAATATTCGCGAGACAGGCGGACAGACAAACAGACAGACACTCGGCGGCGAGCGGTTATAACGGAAGTCGTATAATGAAGAAATCGGCTGTTCGGCAAGCGAGATAACACCTCGTAAACATAGCCTTATTGTCGCGCGAGCGTTTGCTTGCTTCGTATAAGCTTATCTCGCTCGCTGCGTGGGTGCAACCTCATTACGCGAGAATAAAGCACTGCGATATAGCCTCTCTCACGGTTTAATTAAAAGAAGAAGAGGAATGAAAAAAAAAAATAAAATAAAATAAAAGAAGAAAAAGAAGCTCGCGAGAGAAAGTGTAAATGATAGGGCCGTTATGGTAGCAGAGATAAGAAGCTTTGGAAAGGCGATAAGGAGGTTTCTTTAATTGCGGATTTTTTTTTTTCATATCCCCCGTTCCTCTGCGTACTACTACGCGTACTCCGCTTTACCATAAATTTGCGGGGGCCCACTTAATTGAAAGGGGAAAAAGAATAGGACAAAGAAAGAAGACGCTCGGATATGTTAAACGGCAGCCGGGAATGTGCGCCCAGGAGTGAGAGAGAGAGAGAGAGAGAGAGAGAGAGAGTTCGACAAATAAACGAACGCGGACGGCGTTTTACGAGCAGCAGCCTGCGGAGGATTGTTCGGAAGGTAGAGGTGCCTTTAATGGATTTTTTCTCTCTCTCTCGCTTTTGTTCGGCAGTTCTCTCTCTCTCTAGCACGGTGAGAAATGTTTCACTCTCGACAACACACCGAAGCCTTTAACCAGTGAGTTTTTCTTTCTTTCCCCCCTTCTCTGATTCTATTTACCGATTGATTTAGTTGCTCCATTCGATATCCGCGAATTAGTTTCGTTTTGAGAATTACAAGCGGGGAGAATCGCTCTCTCTCTCCCTATATATATATATATATATATATTATGTGAGCTTGTGTGTGTGTTAAATGGACATTTCTTTTCTTTTTTGAATGCATACGCGCGAAATAAACAGAGGCAGTCTTTTATCGAATAGTTTTTGTTTTTTTTTTTTTTTTTTTTGGAAAAGTATGCGTACGAAAAACTGTTTATATTTAAAAAAAATACCGATGTGAAATGTTTAAATTTAACTTTTACGAGCTGGAAATTGATGCGAAAGGTTACAAATTGTCGCTAATTCATACGTATCCACCGAAAAAAAAAAACACACTCACAGATTCTATTTCCACAGACATATTTTTTTTTGTGTTTCATACAAACGAACTGGATAATGCTCGCTGGCGTATTTTCCACGTGCTTCGAATTTCAGCGCTATAGTTTGCGAATGTGCATCGAGAGAGCGAAAAAAAAAACGACGACGAAAAAAAAAGTTATAAAAATCCTGGGGGGGGGGGGTCTGTAACAAAGTCGAGCGTAAAATTGATCCGGTCGCGCGTGTATAAAGCTGTTGCAGTATAATGTTCCTCTAACGAGAAACGGTTCGGCCGCCCAAAAAAAAAAAAAAAAAATACACTTGACAAAGAGCAGTATCCACATTATACACACAGTTCCATTTCATTGATTTCGCTGTTTTTCCAAAATACGCGTCGTCGTTGTATTTCCGTTGACGAGCTAGCGCGACGATTACAAATTTACTTAGGTGTCAAAACATCTGAAAAAAAAAGAAGAAGAAGAAGTATCATAGACAAATTTTTTTTCTTCTTCTTCGAAGGGACAAGTATCCACATATATAGTGTTGAAAGGAAAAGAAGCTTGTAAAAATAGCGGGATTTCCGGTGTTTTGTATCGTAAGCGAGAGAGAGCGATGCATCTCTCTCTCTCTCTTTCCCTCTCCGTGGCGGAAAACAAACGATCGGCAGTTATCGCTCGGGGGCGCATGTGGATCTGTCAAAGAGGATTATGCGTAGCGGTTTTCTCTCCTCCTCCTCCTCCTCATCCTCCTCCTTTTTTTCTCCCCGTTGCTTCTGTTTTCAAAATAAACCGGCCGCAACTGTAGCCTAAAAAAAAAAGACGTAACTCGTCGACCACAAATCACCGCGACTACGACTCCAGCTCTCAATGCTCTCGTTTATGGATTTATCGCGCCGGGACGTTTGACGAGACACTTGCGTATGTGTGTGTGTGTGTGTTTTAAGAGAGGCTAATCTAATTATGTTGATACGACTTTTACATCACTTGATATGCTACAATTTGTCAGTGAGACACTTATTTTCTTTTCTTCTATGGCCTTTTATATATCTTGAGGGAGTAATACCATATTGATGCTATGATAGATACAAGTTCGATGAGGGAGAGAAAAATTGATATCACGATAATTTTTCTTATACTAAAAGACGTGCGAATCGTCTTTGGTTAAAATTTTATTACGAACGAGACGTTTGATTTCCGTTATGAAAAATAAAAATTTCCATTTCTCATTGATTTCATATACCAGACAATGCATAAAATAACATGACCTCTTACACGTCTCATCAGCTTTAATGACAAATAAACCAATGATTTTTCAGATACATACATTACAATCAAATACTCACGTAAATAAATCACTATATAATCAAATAATATCCTTTTCGTCGTTATTTATCTGCCTCGCAGGAAAGAAAAAGTTCTCGGCGGATCCGCAATGCTGCCCGGTGTGCGGGGTGACGGTGCGACCGCAAGAGCTGGAGCAGCATTTCCTGCAGGAGCTCGATCGTTTGTACAAGTTGTCGTCGGTGTCGTCGAGGCCAAGGCCACGCTCGACTCTACCGCCCCAAGCGCCGGAACATCCGCACAATCAGCTGTTACACACGCCGTCGGCGGCCGACGGCACGCCCATCGGACGCTGGGAGACGTACAAACGCATCAAGGCCAACAGACAGGTAATATATTATATACTTAATTAAAATTCCGCAATATTTATATATCGCGAAGGTAAAAAAAATAGGCGCGATAAGTATTAAAACTTTTTTAAGATCGTACAAGTGGATAATGTTTTATATATGTTTATTACGTCGAAGAGACTTGGTGCAACACTAATCCGCGATATCGTCGAAGTAGTAGGTAGTAGTATGCAATTCTTAAGCGAAATGTATGTACTGCCGCGTATACGCATCTCGCGCGGATATCTCGAATAAGGTAAACGAAAAGTAACTGCGGACAATTAGAGAAGAGAACAAATTCTATATCTCGAATCGTTAAACTTTGATATTTCTCGTTGAGAACTAACGGCTAAAATATATATAAGATACTTATCGAAGCGCGTATACATAAATTTATCAGCGATGTTAAAATAGCAACGCGTATATGTATATACGTTATACTAATTAACGGTTCGCTTGAATTTTTGCGTGTTATATATATAGGCACGTATACGCATGAAAAATCGCAAAAGGAAAGCCGACGAGCCCGCTTGCCCGGTGTGCAGCGAGCGACTGTCGGGCACGCCCGAAGAGTTGAATCAGCACGTGGAGCGATGCCTCAACAAGCAGAATCCCGAGCATCGACATCACGGCGACGACGAGGATGTCGATGTCGAAGGCGACGCTGAAACTTTCGAGGAGTACGAGTGGGCTGGTCAGAGGAGGGTTAGAGCTACTTCGATGCTGATGGGTGGTTTCGCCGGTGAGTTTCTATATATAGAAGTTTTCGAATAGCCATTTCGTTATATAATATGTGATTTTGAACAGCGGTAGGACTGGCAACGTCGTCGAGTCGCAGCTCGGGAGCGAACGGTGCGCGCAACTCGGAGACGACGCCGGACGACGAGGATGTGGATCTGGTGGTGGACGGCGACGAGAACGCGCAATTCGGACCGGCGCAGTACACCGAAGCCGATGTGGTAACGCCACGACACGAGGGCTCGGAACGCGAACAGAAGGAGCGAGAAGCACTGAGGGAAGCTGTGATTTCGCCAAACGGAGCGCCGCAACCTTCGCAATCGTCCTCGTCGTCAGTCGAGGTGAAGAGCGAACCCGTGGCGAGTCCCAGCTCCACGTGTCAACCGCACAACGACGATGCTGCTGCGTCGTCTTCGACCAGCGATCACATCGCCAAGTGCGAGGATGCCGACAATGCGCCCGTCGTCGAGGCACTTCGCGGCAGGATTCGCGAACTCGAGACCGAGATGCGCGGACAGGCTTTCAAGTGTCTCATTTGCATGGTGAGTGAGGATACTTCATGTGTATATATGGTTTGGAACAATGTTTTTTTCGCTTCGTAGATTATTTCACGATTATACGCGCAAAAGCGCAAAGTATGTTATATAAAATGGTACGGGGAAAAGCTTCTCGTTTTTTTTGCAATCGTTAGTATATCTCCGTGCGGGAAAAAGCTTTCAACCAGGACGTGGTTTTTCATTGCAAGCCTGCGAATGCGAAATTTATGACGTCGGCTGCCGGAGTATACGCGCAGTTTTTATATATATATATATATATATATATATATATATAGTATAATCTATAAATAACTATATCTAATTAACTTCATTAATTCACTATAATATATA
>JAWWMK010038157.1:0-12328 GCA_035047105.1 Galeopsomyia nigrocyanea
CAGAGATAGAGAGAGAGAGAGAGAGAGAGAGCGAGAGAGAGAGAGAGAGAGAGAGAGAGAGAGAGAGAGAGAGAGACTTTCAAACGAACGTAAAAATACGTGCGCGCATGGTGAACACGTGACGAGGCCGTTATTTTCGCCCTGACGGACGAGCTTGATAATGATTTACTCTGCAATTCCGTGCTCTCGCTCGCAGTGGAGCCAGGCGGACTGTCTCTCGTGAAAATTGAATTTTAACTGGCTTCGCCATTCTTTTCATTCGCTACAATGGAATTTCTCGGGCTTTACCACACAGTCAATCTTATTTTTAGCAGTCTCTCTCTCTCTCTCTCTCTCTCTCTCTCTTTCCCTCTCTACCCCACGCGTTATTTTTTTTTCTTTCAGTGTAGTAGAAAATTAAAGTGACTCCTTTTGTGTATTAGCCCGAGAACAAAAGTAATACTGAAATTTAATGCTATTTACGTTCAACAACGAGAGAGCGCGTGTGCGCAAATTCGGTTAAAATTTCATTCCGAGTGCATTATTCTCGTCTGCAAAAGGCATTTCGTGTACAAACATTTATAAAATGGCAGAATCGCGAAATAATGAACAATTCTTGAATTAACGTTGAAGCATATTATACGTACGCGTTTTTTGTGAACGAGAAATGGAAGTAGGTTGAACGAAAAAAAAATAAATACTCCATTGAACGCGTAAATGTGTACGAAACTAAAATGTAAATGCAGCAAGTTTATATACAGTAGGGTATGTAGTGGATCGAGCAAAAAGTTACGGTAGAGGCAGCATGCAGGGTTCGGGGGTTGCAGATCGTAAAGGCCATTAGCCTGAGTGAACGTAGCAAGTTTCGATCATCTGTTGTTTCGTTGGGGGGTTTTTGCAGTAAAACCGGCCTTGGTGAGCATCGTCCTGGAGGAAGATGAGATTTACGCTGGTCGAGCGATGAACGTACGCTGCGAGACTTGGGGAAGTTGGCCGGGGGCACGGCTTGTCTGGCGTCTCGCTGACCTCGTTATGCGAGATTCCAGCCTGCAAACGCCCAGCCAACCGCCGCCACCGAGTCAGAAAGCCAACTTGACCATCAGTAAGCTCGCTCTTGTGCTCGACAAGGATGACGACGCTAAGAAGCTGACCTGTCGCGCGGAAAATCCACGCTTTCCCGGAGGAGTCCTCGAGACTACCAAAGTCCTCAACGTCCTTTGTGAGTTTCTTTTTTCTTTCTTCTTCTTCTTCTTCTTCTTTCGCTGACGAATTCTTAGACGAGCGTATTTTATTTTTCAATTTTAGTTTCAAATTTTGATTGTAGTGTAAATCTGTAGGACGAGCATTAAATCATTAATGGCAATCAAATTTGCTATTCACGTATTAAACGCGAAATTCATTGTTACATTGATGCATTCGTGGTCCTCGAAATGACGTGAATTGTTTCTTCTCCATTATTACACATCAATTCACGTCATATTACATAATAATTGCAATTACTTACTCGGCGAAATATCACGATTGAAATTTCCAAAGTTTCAAAGTGAAGGATTCAAACGCGCAATTAATTCGTTTCCTCCCCGCGCGGGAATATCCATTATAATCAAACAATAAAAACTTTTAAAAAGCTCAATTGGATTGGTGTTACCGGAATCGGAGTTTCCGCGGGAACGTCGATGGCAAAAGAATAAAAAAACAGAAGATCGAGTCTGTATGTAGGTAGCAATGAAACAAGAAAAAAAAAGAGAGAAAAGCGCAGTTCCGGCAATAGTCCCGATCTGGAGGATCGGCAATTAAGCGAAGAGAGGAACGCGCGCGCTCGCGAGGCCACTCGAGTAATTAGGAATAACTCAAGTCCTCGAAAAGTCGTGAGGCGGAATAGTTGTAGAGTCGGCATCGCGAGCAGCGGCGACGATGATCAGATCTAAGGAGGAGGAGGAGGAGGAGAGGGAAGTCGATGTATATACAAAGCCATTGAAACTTGCAGGCGAAACTTTCGTCGCTCGGCAAGCCGGTGGAGACACTCGAGAGCGGATACAAGTGAGAGAGAGAGAGAGAGAGAGAGCGAGGAAGAGAAGGCGGATCTTTCCAAAGATTCCGAACTGATCGAACTTGCGGGGGAAGAGCGAGAGAGTAAGGCTTTGCTGTTTGCATTCCGATAGCTGGCCACTTCCTTCCTTCCGCGGAGCTCTCGATTATCCCGAAACTCTCTGGGCTTCTTCTCATTGCCTTCGTACCCTGCCGAACAGTCAACATGCTTGCTCTTCACTTTTTTTTCGTTTCTTCTTCTTTTTCTTCTTGTCTTTCGAACAAACTGTCTTGGCAAAATATATATAGGTGACCTCGACTTCCGGCCTAGATACGCGCACCGAGAACCTATGCCAGGCTGTTTACCGGATGCCGGCTCATGCAAAGCGATCGTCTCACTCGATCTGCGCGAAAACTCTCCCACTACGCGAATATACAGATAAATAAAAAAGTTTTCTAGCACGATTGTAAATACCTAGCCTTGCCGAGCGCTGCCGTAAAGGGGATTTGCGAACTTGCGCATTTGCTGAACGCGTCGACGAGAGAGAGAGAGAGAGAGAGAGTTTTTGTTGTTTATAATAACAGGATGTTTTTTTTGGCCGTCAGATCCACCAACTGCGAACGTATCGCTGGCAAGCGGATTCGACATTGATACTCTGAGGGAAGGAGACGACGTCACATTCGTTTGCAACTACAAGAGCAATCCCGAGCCAACGAGCATTGAGTGGATGCATAATGTGAGTTGATTTTCAGCTTAATGCATATTTTTCGGACGACTTGAAGGGAGATTGAAATTCATTGGATGTTCATGCTGAAAATATTCTACAAATGTGAATGTGAATGTAACATTAGAAATTTTCATGATAGTTTAGCATTGAATAATGAATTATTATGAAAAAGATTTTTATAATTTTCGGTAGATGTCAATATTTATGAGTATTATCTCGAATATTCTGATCGCGAAATATTGAAAGGTCGTGAATTATCTGAATAATATATAAAATATCCATTACATTCGATATACATATCCATACTACAAAACGATAAGCTTTACAATGCAATCCAGATTTTGTACTTTCTTTAAAAAACGACCATTTATTACGAGAGGCAAGGCATTAATGTAATAATTTATTTGGGGTGCAGTAAGAGGATTATTTCTAAAATAAAATATTCATTCAATGCTTTTAAGTTGAAAAAGATTAAGCGAAATTATTAATTGCCCTATATTCATTTTTACAATACGATCTTCCACTTCATTTGAGAATAATTTTCATAAAGTAATACTAGTACTCCATTTATTAATTGTGTTCTTTGTACGTAGTAGAATGTTTTCCTTTTTTTTTGCCACATCTTGTTTTACACTTCACTTTTTCCGAGCAATCTTTTATTCAATTTGAATAACTGATGTTTGTTTGAGCAATTGATTACCGAGTAACAAATGTGTACTAATTTTTATGACAACTTGATTCAAGTAAAAATTTTTACTGTGTACAACGTACTTATTTTTTAGTAAAAAAAAAAATAGAGAGAGAGGGGTTGCATCTTCTACTAGCAAGATGCAGCTTTTGATATATATGCGAATCAGTTAAGCTTTTGCATTCAACATTTCCATTTCATATACTTCGCTCGCATTTCTACTTGAATTCACGGCATATAAAGGTAACAACCTTATTTACTTTTAAAAACTTCACCCGCGCCGAACACAATATTAGCCTCGGGGTAAAAAAAAATATAAATTTGCAAATTTCCTCTTTTGCACGTAACGAAGGACTATTTTTACATAGTGGAAGCATATCCCGGCATGAGCGCGAAACGAGCTAGTGCACAGACGTAATCAGTATGAAGGCAATTTCAAGGAGGAATAAAAAGCTGCTGCAGTATACAGCGCGAGGGCGCGCCTGCTTAAAATAGTAAACAACCGAGAGAGGTAAAAAAAAAATCGGAGAAAAACAGGGGAGGCATATGATGAGCTCAGAAAAAGGCACATAAAGAGAAAGAGAGAAGACATTGATATGCATCAGCACGAAACGATGAAAAAAGAGCAAGGAAAACAAAACGGCGAAGCTCGCGCGCGGTTACGTGAGGAAGAAAAGGAAAGCGTACTTAGGCAAATATGTATATGGTGAAGTGGATGGTGGAATGCGAGCGTATAGGTATAAGACCACCTTTGCGCGCAAACTGGAAGAAAAAAAAAAGCAGAGAAAAGCAGGTCAAAAACGAAGAAAGAGCGAACGTTGAACAGAACAAGAGTGGAAGTGCAGAGGGAGAGAAAGAAAAAAAAACGAGGAGATGGAGAAAGATTCATCGTTTCTGGGATGCTTGCTGTGTGCTACCGTGTGCGCGTGCGAGGAGGAAAGTGCAAGATGGAATGGCCCTCCACGGGCGAATATTTTAAAGAGAGCAGTATTCGAGGTTGCTCAGTTAACGTAATTGCACATAGCTTTCTCTTCTCCGTTCTTTCTTTTTCGGCGAAAAATCAAACACCGTTACGGATTTACGGCTCGATCGATTCGATCCTAAGGTGTGCACGCGACGCATCATCCTCAAATTTTTGCGCGCTTGTTGATTTTCGTTGTTTATCCAAAAGACGCGATAAAAACCAAGGCAGCGCGCTGGCAATAAAAAAAATTTCTCGCTGCTGTTTGCATTATAACGCAGCGGCGGCGATATATATCCGAAACCCAAGAGATAAAGCGATAAAAGTTTTTATTTCACGTCGATACAGCCATAGGAACACGCAGCAGCAAGATACATATTTATTATTTTGCGAAGAGATAGTTGCCCTTTTCAGGGTGCTACTGCGCGTTGCTTCGAGATCGATCTTACAAACTTTATATTTATAATACAAACTATAACGCGAAAGTATCTCTCTCGCTTTCTTCTTTTTCTTACTTTTTTTTTCCGCACGAAAATTCGTTTCCTTCATTAGCGAGTGAAAGAGAAAACTCGCGCTCTGCTCGCGCACTCGCGCTAATGGGCAACACGATCCGGTTTATCGATTCTTTTCATAACTACTTTTTTCCTCGTCATCTCTTCTAACTTTTCGTTCTTCTTTCTTTTTTCCATTGCTAAATTCTTTTTCGCGAGAAAAAAGGCGAAAATTGTTGCCAATAATTTGGCTAACTAAGGATCGCGGATGCTGGTGCGGAAGTCTTAATGAGAATCTTCGGAGATTTTCATCCATCAATTTGTTGAGAAAGTGATTGACCCTTTGAAAGTTAGTTTGTTCATTTAGACATCGATCGCGCTTGCCGAAAAGATTGATGACTTATTTGATCGTGATTGATGCTGAGCTACGACGGGATATTTTTCATTAAAAATTCACGAAGAATGATAACACAAAGTGTAGATGTCGTATTATCGCAATTAGCAAAGTCGCATTATACACGCTCAATCTAATATGCAAAAAAGTTGCTAATGAATTCGAATTGAGTACGGCCGTGCAACACCGAGCAACAAGAAATAAAATCATTGGGCTCTTTCGCGAGCTCTCATTGTGTGCATAAGTTTTCTTGCTGAATAAGAAAATTGAGGGAGCTTGAAACAAATAATGAATAAATGGGTCGACAGTAAGCTCTTTGCCTTTGGCTCTTCTTTTTTTTTTCTCTTCTCTTCTCTCTCTCTCTCTCTCTCTCTCTCTCTCTCTCTCGCGGTGTACAACTGTACTCTGCCATCCACGATGGAAATTGAATTTGTTGTGCGATAGCTGTTCGGAGTTTTAATTCGAGAGACTTCGCGTCGCTATTAAAAAGTTTCTTAATCAACCGCAATATAAAAATTTCAATATAAAAAGCAGCGCGATCAGAAGCTCGTTCAAGCAACATCTCTTGTGCAATATTACAGAATATTACCACGTTAATTAAAATACTCGGCAAACAACTCTTTGTAGCAGAAAACAGCGTTATTTGGAATAATGAATAACGCGAGTATATGAGCAAATCTACAAAAAAACTGCCGTAATTCGAGAAAGAATTTTCAAATATTCAAACTGGGTGCACTCTCAATTTTAGGTGCACGCTGTCCTACGAGGTATCAAAAGATTCGTAATGCTCTTACCCATCTCCTCTTTAAATGTGACATCCCCTTTTTTGCGTGTGACAGTGTCAAAATCACGTGCAAACTCTGACATCGAGGAAAACGAAAACCTGCGGTTTTGTTGTTTTTTTATGGTTTTTTCGAATTTCATAAGAAACAAAAAATTTTAGTGTTAATCTGACTTCAGGACCAAATTCTACGGCTCAAAATACGTCAAAAACCATATTTTATTTTTTTTCTACTTTGAGTTTCGACTCCTGTAGAGCTCTGAAAACACGAAAATTTCATGAAACGTGTCAAAATTGTATAGTTTTGAGTTTTTATGCGATCTTATATTTTAAAAAGCTCTACAAGGACAGGAATTGCGAGTAAAAAAAATAAAACATGGTTTTCGATGTATTTTGAGCCATAGATTTCGATTCTGAAGTCAGATTAACGCTATCATTTTCCGTTTTCTATGAAATTCCAAAAAACTATGAAAAATTGCGTTGTTTTTTTTCGATTATTTTTAGAGCTTCTATGCGCGAAAAAAGTTTGTCACACGCCGGTTCGGAAATGGGCACGTGATTTTTTAGGTTCTGTATGTAATATAGATTGAGAAAATCGCATCCCCAAGAGCGCCCACCCCTTTTGAAAATTCGTCCCAACTTTCTCGAATTGTGGCATTTTTTGGTAGATTTGCTCATATATGAAATCATCGCGACGAATGAACGAAATGAAGCTTGGAACGAACAAACAGTGTACGTCTTACGAATTTCTCTTTCTCCATCGAAGAAACAAAATTTCGCGGGCGTTGTGACGTTTATTATACCCTCCGAGATATTCGTTGAATTTTCACTCGGTGGCGTGTTTAATTCTTCTTGCAGAACAAGCGGCTGGAACACAACGTCGAAGCTGGAGTTCTGTTGGCTTCTAGCAGTCTGACTCTTCGAGTGCTGACGCTCGCGCACAACGGAGCTTACTCATGCTTGGTGAGGAACGCTGTTGGCGAAGTTCGTAGTCCGTCGCTCTCCATTCACATGAAATGTAAGTTTGCTCGACGCTATTACGGCATCTCTACCCTCTGTCGCACAATTAACATTCGAGTTTCAATCCTGTATTCTCTGCTCCTCGCTGCGGCTTCACCCACGATACTATATCCCTCCAGGGAGTCGTTCGGATCTTGGGCTCTTACAAATTTATGCGACTAGCTGTATCAAATTTTTCGAATAAATCTTGAAGAGTATTTGCATTTTATTTCGAAGTACACCTTTCATAGAAAAGAATTTTTCATTTCAATGTTAGACACTCTTATCGAAACGCCACTTCTCACATTTATGAAATATTTCTCCGTTCATTCCATGTAATGTTCAAAGCATGCATTTCTACTAAAAATTTCTCTCGCTCGCTGTTCTCTTTCAGTGTTATCCACTCGAGCGAGTTTTGAGGAAAAAAAACATAACATTCATTCGCGACAAAGCATCAATTCATATTTTGCACGCAGTAAAAATTGTCCGCGTGCCTCGCACGAAAAATTCCAAATGCATAGCCGAACTTTGTGCTGGACTTGAGTCCGGAACGAGTGTACGAGTAAGAGCAACAAGCTCACGTAGTATATGTTTGCGCAGACGTTCCCAGGTGCAAGCCAGGCCACGAGAGGCAGGATCTAGTGGCAGCGCCCGGCGACACGCTAAGGCTACGCTGCGAAATCGAGGCGGACCCGCGGGACAGCGTGCGCTTCTCGTGGACGCGTAACAGCAGCCTTGGCGACGTGTCCGCGGTGCCGAATCCACGACCGCTCAGCCACATCCTCGAATACGTACCGAGAACTGATGATGACTTTGGCACTATTGCTTGCTGGGCTATCAACAGCATTGGACAGCAAAAAACTCCATGCCGATTCGATCTCATTCCTGCGAGTAAGTTTTATTCATTTATTTTGTCTGTTGGTAAAATTGACGAATATCGCTGCATGAAAATATCATTTCAACAAATGTAGCTTTTAACCAACTATACTATGCGTCAGCAGTTTATATCGAACGAAGCGTTCGTGAAAAAAATTAGAACTCAAGAATGCAAGAATTTAAACGGAATTTCATTTTACGAAACTATTGATAATTCATTACAGTTGATCACAATGGAAATTAGACGAACCTTCCATGCTACTCAATTTCATCGATGCATTTAGTTTTAAATTTAGCATACCATACATGGATAAAATTATCAGCATTACTAGCTAATTTACCATCACATTCCAGCTTTTGAAACTGTAATATACTCGATTTCGCGAGAACTCCCAGTAACATATCGAATTTCTACATTTGCTTCGTTCACGAATCAATAAAATTTATAATACCGCGAAGAGTAAATTGAAACTAGATTAAACTCCACGTCGAAACGAAAATAGCCGACATGATCCATTACTCTCAACTGTTACAATATTACCATCATTCCATTAACTAGCTGTCTGAGTGACATTTACACGATCGAGATCCAAATCCGTTAATTGAACTCGCAACAAACTATGATTATACCGAAGCATGGTCGGCGTTGCCATTTGTAGAGTATAATTTCCAGGCAGGCACTAAAACCAGGACAAAGCGAAAAGCATGCTACAAGCATCGAATGTAGTGATCGTGAAACTTGTCACGAGAGAGAGAGAGAGAGAGAGAGAGAGAGTTTGCGCTTGCCGCAAATATGAACACGCGACGCGCACGTGCGAATGCTGTATCACGGGATGCATCTAATCCTCTCTCACACGGTATAATGGCTTCTCACGATGCGCGCACTGACAACAATGTACACACATATGTATGCACACTGACAGAGATTTCAGCCAAGGCAGAACAAGTATAGTAGTATAACAGCTACCTTAGTAAAGCAACGTTCGAGCTTTCGTCTCTGCTTGTCTCTCCCTATAGTTATGGCTGCTATAGTGTTTCATCGCGGCTATACACAGACTCGGCTTGCCAACATTAGTTGCGTGCTGGTCGAACGTGCCAAGCTTGCCAGAGCTTATCTCCTCTCTCTCTCTCTCTCTCTCTCTCTCTCTCTCTCTCTCTCTCTCTCATACTCTCTCTTCTCTTCGACGATGCATGCATTTGCACTCGCACGCGCGGGCTGAGCGCAACCGAACGATAATGCGATGAAAATTCTTGTGTCAATGTTGGCTTCCGTCCTATCTTCACCGGCAATCATCTCGCGCGCGAGTTTATCTTTTACAATGCGAGTATATATGATAGCTGAGCTGAGCTGAAATTTTGCATTTTACATTTGACCTCTCTATATAAGTATATCTTTTTACCGCTTTACATGCTTGCTCAGACGTTTATATCAACCGGTGTGTATAGTAAAGTTTGCCTATTACATTCATTTTAGCGTTTACTTTCTATGTGTATGCGTCGTTGTCGACTTTCTTATGAAATTCAAGTATTCCCTTACGTAAAAGTTCTGTACAAAACTATGCAGAGAATCATGCAGAGAATTGTATAGAGAAACCTGTAGAAAAATGTGTATGATCTCTTATAGAAAAATGTATAAAGATTCTTATAGAAATACCTGTAGGATTTTCTACAAATGTGAGTGGGCACGGATCCTGCACAATTTCCTACCAATTTCTGCAGAAAACTTTACAGAAGAACCTGCAAGGAATTGACCCCTATTTATCTTCTGTAAATTTTTCTGCAGAAATTGGTAGAAAATTGTATAGGATCCGTGCATACTCACATTTGTAGAAAATCCTTCAGGTATTTCTATAAGAATCTTTATACACCTTTCTATAGGAGATCATACACATTTTTCTACAGGTTTCTCCGAGGGTTTCTCTATACTATTCTCTGCATGATTTTCCGCATAGTTTTGCATCGCACTTTTACGTAAGGATTGTTAGCGTCAAGTCGTTGCGCGTTTCGTAGAAACGCATAGAAAACAATTAAATTCATGTTTGTTGCAATACGAAACTGGCAAGATGATATTCTCAGTATTTCCTATTGTAGCGATTATCTGACATTATAAAGCCAGTGCGTCGTTATTACGACATCACCAAAACGTAACGAACACATTTCCTATTCGGCGAAATTCAAAGGCTCATAGCATTGCAAGTGATTCTCATAGTAACAATTGAAATTTCAGTCGAGGGGTTACGCGTCATTAAGCGCAAGAAACTCGAGAGTGCTACGGTACATTTCTTCGCAACAAGATATTATCACGGTGCACTTTCAGAGGGGGTTGAAATCCAAGCTGTGTAAAGGAATAATATACGTACTTGTAATTGACGATAAGAAGCGTGATATTTCGCTACATTGAACGCGGTGGAGAATTTATTTTACGTGAGTTTGTTAATAATCTCGGATATTTTGTTTCTAAAAACCATTAACATTGAAAATAATCTTTGAAATTTGTCGAAAGTTGTTCAGTTGTAAAAAAAACTAGAGTAAGCTAGAACTGAAGATGGAAAATGTTTTCAAACTTTACTAGATCTCCATTAGGTAAAGTCCAAAAACGTAGGGTTTCTAGGGTAATGAGGTAATATGTTATGCAAGTCTTTCAAATGGTAAAACGTCGCGAAATAATGGTGATTAAGTAACAATGAAGAATCGAGTAAAAAAGAGAAGAGAAAAGGGGTAAAGAGGTAAAGAGAGAGAGGGACAGTGAATGCGACATTTCTCTCTTTCTACCTCTCTCTCTCTCTCTCTCTCTCTCTCTCTCTCTCTCTCTCTCTCTCTCTCTATCTCTTCGCGCAAGCCGTGGCGAGCAGAATTAGCATTACGACAAATGGGAGAAAATCGTTGGGAAAGCGACAATAGCGAAATTTTCGTGCTGAATCGTGATTTAAATGGAAGGAAGGAAGCGATTTTAATCTGAATTAACGAGTTAAAAATTGCACTCTTCACGGATCTCTTTCGTTGTTCCAATCCCCCTCCATTTCTTAATGGAGTATGCAAATTGTTAGCTTGGGTAATTGTTTGCCACCGCTGACAATAAAAGAACACCTTTTTTTTCTGAAACTACGCGTCAATTCGAAATGGTCATTGAAAAACGATAAATACAATTCCTGATCCAATCAGACATCGATGGTTTTTTTTGTTTTTGTTTTTTTTTTTTTTTTTGAAAGAATACCAAAGTTACGTCAAACCGTTACACTACATTTCTTTTTCTCTGCCTCTATACTTTTGTTTCTCCTCATTTCCACAAGAATTCACCTCGGAACTCGTAAAATTGTTCGCAGAGCCGCCGCAGAAGCCAATAGACTGCAGCATTCGCAACGAGAGCAGCGCAATGGAGGTGAACTGCATCCCGGGAGCGAGCGGCGGTCTGCCGCAGCACTTCGTGCTGGAGGTGCACGGTAGCCTGGAAAATTCGAAGCTCTTGCAGCAGATACCCCAAAGCGATCAGGGCGTTGCCGGCATCGGCGCTAGCGACACCTCGTCCTCGACAGCGCCACCCGTCTACTCGGATCGCAACGAGGAGCCGAGTTTTCAGGTTTACGGCCTGCAGCCGGGATACGATTACACAATTGTCGTCTACGCGGAGAACAGCCGTGGACGCAGTCAGCCGGTACTCA
Organism: Galeopsomyia nigrocyanea; assembly: GCA_035047105.1. Classification (NCBI taxonomy): domain Eukaryota; kingdom Metazoa; phylum Arthropoda; class Insecta; order Hymenoptera; family Eulophidae; genus Galeopsomyia; species Galeopsomyia nigrocyanea. The sequence continues at coordinate 11,585 of JAWWMK010038157.1, forward strand.
TCGAGAATATTCGGGTATCCGAGAGTGTGCAACGAAGCCGTTTCCTCGGAGCTCTGCCCAACGTCATATCCGACGTCAGCAGCCTTGAGAATGCCTTCATTGTTATCGCACTGATAAGTGAGTTGGATTTACTACTGAAGCACACCGGGCGCGCTATTGTCCTTGAGATATTACTTCGATGGATCAATTCCATTCGAGAGAGAGAGAGAGAGAGAGAGAGGGAGAGAGAGAGAGAGGGATGCGACGCGATCGCGCACTGTGAGAGCAGCTGTAAAAAGGAGCAAAAAAAAGTTCGAGGCGCGATGAACCGGAAGTTGTAGGGCTTAGAAAGTTCGTTTTTTCTTCTTCTTCTTCCTGATCTCGATCGTCAAGAACTTGGTTTTTGCTTTTCACGATAAAAGAGGGCTCTCTCTCTTTCTCTCGCGCTTGAAGTGAAAACTTTTCCTCCTTGTAAGTCTTAACGGCCCTTTGAATTTTTGAAAAAAGAGTTACGACTGGAATTTTAGTGGACCGATAAATTTTTGTCGTAAGTTCGAAAATACTATTGATTAGTTTTTTAAATAGCTAATTATATGTAAGGATGTTTCTAACACTTAAAAGTTTCATTTAAGTTGATATAGGAAAACATTATTTTTTTAAATGTTGGAGACACAACTCAAAGAGTTGGGTATCGCCCTCAGTTGTAAATGTTGAGAGAGTCGACTGAAAGAACAGTCGACTTATCGATCTAGCGAGGGCAAGGTT
>JAWWMK010038168.1:0-12327 GCA_035047105.1 Galeopsomyia nigrocyanea
AAAATCTGAAAAAATTCACACATATTTTAGGATAGTAATGGAACATTTTCATGCAATAAAAAAAGAAAACAAAATTTGGACTCTGCGAGTTGACGTGAAATCACCCATATATATATATATATATATATAGCTAAAAGTCAGTACGACAAGGTTTGGATCAAATTTTTTTCCACCAACTTTTCGCTTAAGCGAAGACCTTTCTATTCATGTACTCAGATTTATGGGCATCCCTTTCTTACTATTTATTAGGACAACTTGAACTAACTAGAATCGAACAATATTTTTATTATTAGGCCCTCCAAACAACCACATTGGATTTTGAATTGAAAATCTCTTAGCGTCAACTCAAATACCTTATGTAAAATGCATTAATACAAGTACAACATACCTTAAAAAGCTGAGTTCTATGTATTCCATATTAAAGTTTAGTCCACATTAAGCCTTTCAAAATAATGTAAGCATATAATTTTTATGATCTAATTTTTTTATCCTTTAAATCAGAATTCAATTTTTTTCAGCTGTCTATTTTGGTTTTATTTTCTATCCAAATCAGCATGTACATCTGTAAATAAATAATTACCATAAAGAAAAAAAGCTTCTACAGGTCAATATAATAAAAATTATGTATATCTTATCTGTTTAAATCTTCTTTTTGTTTGATTTTCCATTTTATCAAATTTCTATACATGCTGAGCCTTCATGTTCATTACCTTTGAAAACAAACCATTGGGTGCTGTTTGCTACTATTTGCCTGAAACTGCTCTGGGAACTTGAAATCTCTGTTTTGGCAACTTTTATTTTTGGCGAATATAAACGTAGCGCAATCAAACATTCATGAAGAGCATACTGAGGTTCTTCTTGACAATTACATCTTTTATATTTTTGATAATTATATAAATTTTATGCAACTCAGCTCGCGCTTCTCCTATATTCGTTGACGTTGAAGTCTTTTCTTTGCAATCGGATTTGCAATAGAAATATAATTTAATTGAATGAAATAGATATTTTCGAAATTTGCATAAACATTTTGCGGCCTAAGTCTAGTGTAATATTTTTATCTTTCTAAAGCTTTTTTATTTCGTCTACATAAAAGAGGTCTGCACATGGCTGCGTGTCCGTAATTGGACCGTAGTATTAGAGATTCATATAAAGCTTATGAGGATATTAAAAAAAAGTAGGCGTACGAAAACATTAATAATCACAATCCTAAGTTAATTATATTCAATATTACTACTTCTAAAAGGAATTTAAATGGATAGATCTAATGCCATTTACAATGATTGATAAGCGAGCTATTACTACAGGAATATAGCCATTTTTCTGGGAAAAACAATCAATTTGTTTTAAATAATTTTTAACATGCGTGTACCGCCCACGGATAATGTTCGTGGTTCAACTTAATCTGAACTCTACAATTGATTTTCTCATTTTTTATTGAACAAAACAAATAATTATATTTTCACTGAAAATTGGTCTACTATCACAAAGTTATCTGTATCTCTATATGAATAAAACTCATTTCAACAAAGTACTTACTGTTTTTTCATTTCTCTAAAATTAATACTATTAAGTCTGGTGTAAAAAATATGATTTTGAGATTTAAATAACTCTAGAAAAATATTTATTTTATTGTTAAGCGTACATCTCTTTTTTTTTAGAAAAACGTTTCTTTTCCGATTAATTAAACTCATCCGTCCTATTGGAGCACAAAACTTATTTATTCCTTACTTTCGCGTTCAAAACCACTCAGTTTCGGAAAGTTTATTTCTTTCTCGGTTAGAGCGTGGGTAAGGATACAATAATTAATTTGGTGTTTCGCTCTAGATCATCCGTTGAGCTCTTCAGTGAAGATGAATGATCCCACTTCAGACACCATTGAACCAGCTCACGATGGAAGTAAAGCCAACTGTGAAACTTCGTTCGATGTAGGTGGAGGCCATCTAGCGGAGGAAAGGCGATCTACAAGGGACGTGCGCCAATTTGATTTCGATTTTTGCCTATTCAGGCTGCTCCCAAGTTTTTTAAAAAAACGTTTCTTTTCCAAAAGTAAGGAATAAATAAGTTTTGTGCTCCAATAGGACAGATGAGTTTAATTACTCGGAAAAGAAACGTTTTTCTAAAAAACTTGGGAGCAGCCTGAATAGGCAAAAATCGAAATCTCTTTTTTTTGTCCATAAAAATTACAATAAATATATACAATTTTTCCTATTTATCAAGTAAAATGAAATTGATAATTACTGACAAAAATTCCATCAATTTTATTGTGCACTTTCAAGAAATTCAATATGAATGAGCCTGATATAATATAAATAAAATTTCCTCACTTTTATATAACTAGCATTGTAAAGACTACAATAAAATTTGTTATAAAATAACAGTAGATTCAATAAATACAATTATAATGAAATAAATTGAAGTGAAATTTTCAACTGCCTATTTATATTGTGACGTCTCAGGTGCGCTTGAGCTCAGGGTTCAGAATTGGTCTTGCAATTTCTTGCATTTAACCAAACCCAAGTTGTCAGAATTAATTGGCGCGTTTAAGGGACCTGTCACTTCCTATATCTTTGTTATTCAGAGAATCTATCAATTATAGTCTCTCTAAATAACGCGGATATCCAGGAACTAACGATTGTAGTCGCTGGTTAGACTAGTGTAAATAGCGTAAAAGAGAATAGTCTACCAAATGTATTCCCACTTACACAATAAATTTTTATAACGAAAGGGAACTCCGGCTAAAGATAGAAAGAATAGATAGACATAAACTTTGTATTTGAAACATACTTTTCTTTATTACTTTACTTGTTCACTTGCAGATATACAAAATTGAAAGCTTTGCGCGCTTTCTGCTTTAAACTTTATTTTACTCTCTTTCTTTCCCTTTCGGCTGGAGGTTTGTAGATGCTTGTAGATGCTTGCAGTTGACTTCGTCGTCGTCCTTCTTCTCGGTTGGAGGCCTTGTGCTCGGCTGGTAGCGGTGGGCGAGAGAGTGCTGGGCGTGGGGCGCGCGGGCCCTTTTAAGCTTTTGGGGGAGCGGTTCCGACTCCAGAGCTCCGAAAATTCTCTTGGAGCCGAAACGAGGTTTTCTATTGGTGAAAAACGCTTGAAAATTTGGAGATAAGCTCTAGGAGCCCTCTTTTCGTAGTCAAGGCCTTCTACCAGAGATGGCTCGCTATGTACGGTTTCCAGAGTTTTGCGAATGAAAATCTATTATTGTTGCAAAATTGATCGCACGCAAAGCTTTCTTTAAAATTATTACTTAATAACTAAATATAAAATGTTCTTAACTTATAAAAAATGTATGCACGTTGAAATATGTTGATATTCATAGTTTTGCATGTAAAATGTAAGTTTATGCATTGTTTAAACTTTAATTTGTCGCGAATATTCCACGAAGGTAAAAAATAATCAAATACGAACATAATTTTCAAGTTGCATTCACTTAAGATCACTCGTGACCACTTATTCCATTATTTATTGTTATTTTTGATTTTTATATATTTGTGAACAAAGCATAATCAGATTAAAACTACTAACGACGAGCTTGCGAATACAATTCAACATCACGAATTCATGATTTTCATATATTTCATTAATTATTATCAATAATAATGTCGGTTTATTTACAAATGAATAGTAACTTAAAGTAGTGTATTACTGCTTAATCCTGGAAATAGTTTATTGAGAAATATTCCAGAGTTTAATTATAATTATGCGGTTATTCGCTAAAATAGTTAAAAAAACTCTATAATTCTTTTTGTGTTTTTCTCGTTTTCTGCCTTAATCGCGCATCTGAGGAAAAACTTGTAGAGAGGTTTAAGAGAGCCATAATTTTGGTCTACTGTTTGGCATTAATCAATTTGCAATATTCATAAATTTTATTATTTCTCTGTTATAACGGTATATTTTAAGGGACATAGAAAAGTTAAAAGTCGAGAGGAATACGTGGGACCGGAAGCCCATTTCATTTTTATGACCCTTTATTCTATCTATCGCAATCCCAAAAATAGTTTTCCATGCAACCTGCGTTTGATTGTATTATCGCAGCTGTTTACCGTTTACCATCGAGAACACTTGCCGCATACGATAAGTCGCCTTCCGGAATCGTAGGCCTATCTCGGTGTATATTTTCGGATTAACACGTCTCTATTTGGAATTACGGTCTACGTTCCCTCGAGTTTTTCTAGCGCGTGCATACATACTAATCTAATCACGAAACAAAGAGCGACAAAAAGTTCGTGAACTCTGAAATCTACATGTTGAAATAAGTATACATTTGACCTATTTCTATTTCTTTTATTCTATAGAATAATTTTATTTCAAAAATTTGAAGAAAAAAAACGGCTCCGACGTTACACACCCACACTTAAACGGTTACTAGAGGAGCGTAGCGAGGAAACGTAATCGTAACATTGAGTTTTACAAAAAAAAGTTACAGAAAGGAAGGTTTACATTATAAGTAAATCTAAGTGAGTCTAAGTATTGCATTCTTCAAAGGATAGTATCCTCAACATCCTCGAGATTTCAAAGAGTCGACCTTGACGTGACTCTTCGATGGTGTAAAAACTCATAGGATCTTGTGGAACCCAAGGGTCGTTTTCACCTCTAGAAGCTCGTGTCCACTCTATCATTCTTTCTTCATCGGAGTTATATCCTTCATCAGATTGGAAGAGCATCTGGTGGCCATGGTTCCAATTCGGATCGTCTTATTCTTCTTCCTCGAGCGGCTGGGCCTGAATGGGACATTCCAGCGTTGAATTGTAAATAGTTAAAATATAATGAGACCTGGGGTCGAGCACGATCAATAGGAATTCTCCTATTGTTTCATCCGTGCTTATCGTACCGTACGGTCGATTCTCCACGCTTCTTCAGGTTCGTTCACCCTTTAATACTCAAATATAATAGGTTCTAGTACCTCTGGGGGAGTCAACGCTTGAACGACGTCACCGATCTCCCGAATTACTAATTCCCTCTAATCTTGGTGTATTTCTTGGAGCCTTGTTATTAGTTGCTTCTCTTCAGGTAATCTATTGAAAGGGCAGTTTTCTATACAACCCCAGGAAATCTGCATCCCAGCGGTTTCAAACACCCATCTAGACTCATGGTGGCATTGGGGAGCCGATGTTATAGGTATTACATCTATGATTCCTGAACCCTTATCTGGTAGTCTTCTAACAACCCTTGGATCGTAATTGCTAATTCCGCGCAAAGATTTTGTGCACGAGTAGGTGGTGGTTGGAAGAAGTCGCATTCTTCGTTTTCGCCGGTTCATGATGATACTAAAACATTGAAAAATCGCAAAAATTGTAGAGGAGTATAAAAATAAACTAAACTTAATTTCTAGGAATAGCAAATATCTTAATTAACTTAGAAACTAGTTATGCATTGAAATATGCAGAATTCAGTTTAATATGATGTTGAGAAAATATTCTCCTAATCAGCAAGTTATTAATTGACAGAGTATCCGTTAGGAGGTTGAGTGGACTGAGGAATATTGTTCTGGGTCCTCCTGGTTTCGATCTCATTGGTTGAGACTGGTAAATACTTAAGTTCTTGGCCAGGTGCACTAGCTAAGTCCTTGACAGCTTCCTCATCGGATTTCGGAATTGGTTTTGCGATGGGGAATAAAAATGGTGGTGAGACTATTCCAAATAGTCCCAAATAATTGGTATGACCACTCATAAATACTACGGAGAGCTATACCATTGATTAGTACGTCGATTATCTTCTTAAGCCCTTGGATGATGAACAAGATAGCTATGACGCCAGCACTGAAGGTACCGAAGGTCATAAACTTACTCCACATTCTATTCCATGTGTTGTTCACCAACTTTTCAAGTGCATCTTCGTTGAGTAATTTTCCGATCAGTCCTTCTTGATCGCGTAGAGTATGTCCTCGAATTTCCCTTGCCATATCGTTAATTACAGCCGGTTGTTCGAGCGGAGACATTATTCGGTTTAATAGTTCTTCTGTCTCTTTCTGTATATATGCCGCTGGTTGCGAGGCTTGCGATATCTTGGTATTTCCAAGTCATACCGGAAAAGGGTTTCAAAATCTCTGGAGTTGTGGCATCAACAGGACGTGGCAAGAACTTATACCAGTTTTCATTCAAGAAGAAATGAGTAGGCAACAAAGCATTGCAGTCTACAATCGTTCCATGACTCTTCAAAATATGTGTTTTTGGAGTCATGAACTTAGTCTCGTTGTTGTGTGACACCTTTAATTCTGCGTAGCATTCTTCGCTGGGTGCGATCTTTACATCAGTAGGTATGCATCTAACGACATGAACAACTTCGCCAGTCACTACAGTCATGTAGCCCGGACCCTTCATCAAATTATACGCAAACTGATCTGGAGAATGGGCAGCAATTGCCAAGGCATTTTTTAAAATGTCACGCTCTTGCCTGCAACGATGCATAACTACGTCCCTGTACAAATTATTAATCTGATTCTTAATGTAACGTTCGACAAACACGAATTTACTGTTTACATAGGCGAAGAGATCTAAGTTATCGAGCGACATTTTCTTCGCTCCTGCGAAATCAGTTGCTCCTTTAAAGGATTCTTGTATGAACAACTTCGGGTGCCTTTGCCACCTTCAGGGTCGATACAATTTTCGTCAGACAGCTTATACTTTACGCCTGAACGCAACCTAATTTGATTATTATTTAAATCTACTGACGCAGTATATTCTTGCAAAGTTACCTTAAGAATTCCCTGGACTACTATATTGTCCCAGGAACCATAAGCATCGGAATAGACTGCTCCACTACAGGAACCATCATTATTTAATTTACCAGCTACAGTAAGCGGTCGCGTAGTAGTTTTGTTCATTTTAATGTCGCGAAGTACGTGGAGATCGTCAAATCTAAAGGTTCTTGACATGTGCAGATCCCAACACATTTCTCGACTTATTTCTATCATGAATTCGTGCAAACCGTCGCGGACTATTGAACTATGCGAATGCATTCCGCAATTGTAAATATTACGTTGAAGCTGCGCTTTACATTGTTTAACTTGCACATCTTCAAATTGATTTAATTGCAGCAGAAGTATGTAAGGCTTTGTGCTATTTACTTTTCCGGAAGGCATATCGCAATTAGCTACATCTAGTAAGGAGACCGTCGTGATGTTGAGGGACCTCGCCCCACAATCGTATCCCACTATCGCCTGGCTCAAATAAATGTTGATTGATAACATTAAGGCGAAAAGATAGAATGTTATTGATAGTTCCATTTTTTCTGAAATCAAACAAAGATTAGAATATGTTTTTATGTTTCTTTACTAATATTTCGACTTTTTGTAAATCAATCATTAATTTCTCTATTTTTGTTATTTCTTTTGATCTTAGAGTTATTCATTGAGCTGTTTATATGGGAGGTTCTCAACCTATTAGCATGGACTACTTTGGGTCCTTTTCTCATTTCTATTTTAATGTTTTGTTTGGGCAAAATCCCAATTATTTTATACGGTCCAGTGTAATAATCATCCATTTTGCCAAGTTTAGGACCTGATCTCAAAAGGACATAATCACCAAGTTTAAAATTACAAGGATTAATATGTTTGTCATAATGTCTTTTCGATTTTTCTTTGGAAGCAATAAGATTGTCATATGTCAGTTTTTGTATCCCATTTAACCGCGTGATTAAGTCTATCACGTACCCTTTATACGTGGGCAACATATCCCCTTCACGTAATCGTAAGTTGGAAGACAATCGTTCCAATCGGCCGAAAACAACCTCGTATGGGATGTGCTTCGTACTTTCTTGGACGAAAGTATTGTAATTTAACATAGCCAATCCAGCCATTCATCCCAATTATTATCGGCATCCGTGTATTGTTTTAGGTATTCAACAGGAACATGATGGGACCGTTCGAGGGATCCGTTGGACTGTGGTCTGAACGCGGTTGTTTTAATCTTTTTGATCTTAAACCGTTTTGCTACTCTAGCTATTAATGAACTTGAAAAGTTTTTTTCCTGATCTGTTAACACCGTTTTGGGACATCCAAAAACACAAACAAACTAGTTTATAAAAGCATCTGCTATTGTGGAGGATACAGTATTTGATAACGGAACGGCTAAACAAAATTTACTGAATTGATCTTGTAGAGTCAAGATGTATTCATTCCCACTAGGAGTTATCTTTAAAGGACCGATAATGTATAACGCGATTTTTTCAAAAACGGTAGAGCAAGTATCAGTAACCTCCATGGGCTGTTTGGTTTGTAAACGGGTAAGCTTTTTAAGTTGACACTCTAGGCATTGTTGTATTCGCCTCTGAATGTCTTCTTTCATGTTTTCCCAATAAAAGTCTTGTCTAGCTCGGTAATAGGTTTTCGAGACACCACGATGCCCACCAATTGGTGATTTATGTAATTCATAAAATACCACATCGCGTTTTTCCTTAGGTACATATTCTAAACTATCCATACAAACTAAAATTTTTATTCCTGAATTGCGGAATACTATGTCTAACAAAATTCAATATTTCAACCCAATCTAAGTTTTCTATATGTTTACTTTTGGCAATACAGAATTCAGATTGGTTGAGATGAATGAGCAAATCGCGTAATATTACTAATGTATTATGAATATTTTCCTTAATTTGGGTGATCGATTCTGGATTCTCACCACGAATACAAAGACCGAATTGATAATATTTTTTATTCTTTTTACTTTTAATAACTTCTCCTAACTCTACGATTTGTTGAGAAAGTAACTTATGATATTCAATTAATTTGCGAGCACCTTCATCGCAAGGTTGGCCCTCAGTATTTATAAATAAACTACATTATCTTTACGAATGTGTAGCGCATCTTTAATTTTCACAATATCTCTATTATGACTGTAACACGATTTAGCTGAAGCTTCAGATTCGTAGTCACTAATAACTTGAGATTCGTTCTCATTTATGATATCATTGTTGGAGTTTTCTGATTCATTATCGCTCGCCTGAGGTAATCTTTGGGGCTACACTTACAGCTCGAGGTTCACCTCGTATCTCATCATCGCTTGAATCGCTTTCCTGATAAGTTGGCATTTCTTTCGAATTTCTTTTAGGATATCTACTAGGAGTATCCTCAACTTCTAAAGGTGGATAAGGAGGTATAATAGGGGGATCAAGAGGAGGATCAGGTAGTGGATCCGTCGCGTTATCTACGGGGACCGCTTTCTTAGGCCTACCACGTCCTCTTTTCGGTACAACGTTTGGGAACACAAATGCATTATTTTCTACAGTTAACTTACGTGGACCACCACGGGGTCATTTCGTCGGATTAGGTTCATGGACAACAGGGGAAACGTCAGGTGCAGGACATGATGGATGGTCAAGTGCACGTTTTTGTTTCCTAGTGAAGACATTGACATTCACGATAGAGCTAGTGTCCGACACTTCTTCGTCTAACCCAAGGAAATTAACTTATACAGATTAATTATCCGCAAACTTTCGATTCTTATGAAGGTCAAAGTTCTTTATTTGTTTTCTAAAGGGTGCTACCATTATTTCAAGTCTAATCGACTTAGTGTTGAAATTTAAAATGGCCTTATTTTAGCTAAGAAAGTCAATTCCTATTAATCCTTCTGAAGTTATGGGGAAATCATCCGAAACTACATAAAACTTAGTGGAAACTGTGAATAGATCTACATCTACTGATCCTAATGTTCGATAAGTTTGTCCATCTATATCTCTTAAAACAACCCGATCGGTGAGATCAATTTCATCATCGTCAATCACGAATTGTTTCTTGATTATACTTATTTCCGATATAGTACTGATGGCAAATTGTATTGTACATTCGAATTTATGATTATACAAATCTAGTAGAGGTAAGTCGTCCCTAATGATGTGTAAATCAATGGTTCGCATCGCTCTAAGATCAGTGTGTATGCTATCACCATCTACTAATCTAAAGGGCGTATTCACTCCTGATTGATTTAATTGCATTTTATCAAAATCTATCTTATACTTAAGGTCGTTCAAAAATTTGGATCCTAAGATTCCATCAAACGGTATATCATATCTATCATCTACTACGTAAAATTCTAATATATGACCTAATATTGGTAATTCTACACTATTTGTTGTTAAATTTCGTCTGAAAGAAGACCTTGTAAAACTACTTCTTTACTTAAATTAACTAATAGACCTTTTTGTATTGAACTGGATTTAATAACGTTTATTGAAGAAGTACTATCTACTAAAAACTCCATATCTCTATTAATTAAACTATTGGCAATAATTAACACTAAATTTTTAACTTCAGTTTCTAAGGATATTTCTGATTCTTCGATTTGGCTAATATTGACATTGGCTTCTTGCACCGGATTTCTAGAAAGAGCGTCGGCCGAAACGTTTGCTTTTCCCTTAATATATATAATCTTGTACTTATGTTGTGACAACCAACATCGCCATTTTTGTACTCGGGTATTTAGATCTGCTGTAGCAAACCAAATCAAAGGCTGATAATCGCTAATTATGGTTATGTCTCGATCATAGATGTAAAAAGAAAAGGCTTTGACACTCTGTATGATGGCTAAGGCCTCTTTTTCATAAACTTCGTAATGCAATTCAGGTCCTCGCAAAACTCGAGAAAAGTATGCGATTGGGCGATCTTGACCTATAGGTCCTTGAGAAAGTATACCAGCAATGGCTGTACCTGAAGCATCAGTTCTAATGTTATACTTTGGACAAATCTGGGAATTGCAAGAGTGGTGCAGAGCACAGCATCTCCTTCAATTCGCAGAAAGCTTTTTCAGCTTTCTCATCTCATTCAAATTTGACATCCTTTTGTAATAACTTGGTCAGTGGTTTCGCTATTTTCGCAAAATCTTTGATGAATCGTCGGTAATATCCGGCTAATCCTAAGAATTGGCGAACGTTCTTGACCGTTTTTGGCTGAGGGAATTCTCTAACCGCTCCAACCTTTTTGGGGCCGACTTCTAGATCATTTTCACTAATAACATGACCTAGATAAGTAACTTTACGCGTGAGAAATCTGCACTTCGTAATTTGAAGTTTCAAGCCAGACTCTCTCAATCTTTCAACCAGTAATTTGAATTTGCGATCATGTTCTTCAATTGTATCAGCATAGATTACTATATCATCCAAGTAAACGAAAAGTTCTTTCCCTTGCAGACCACGTAACAGTGAATCCATCAAACGCTGGAAAGTCGCGGGTGCATTTTTCAATCCAAATGGCATTCGCACAAATTCATAGTGCCCGAACGGGGTACTGAATGCCGTCTTATGTGCATATTTGGGTTCCATCTTTATTTGATAAAAACTCATTGCTAAATCTAAAATTGTATAATACTTCGCGCCACCCATTTGATCAAAAATGTGAGTGATGTTGGGTATGGGATAAAAATCCGCGATAGTTTTCTTGTTAAGTTCCCTCATGTCCAATACCATGCGACCGTTCTCATCAGTCGCCTTGGGGACTATCCAGACCGGGATATTGTAATTCGAGTTGGACTCGCGAATTATTCCCGCTTTCAATAACTTGTTTACGTGGTAGTTTAGTTTGTCTTTCATTGCATGGGGGAATTGATATTGTTTACAATTCACTGGGTTTTTCATCTACTGTCTTCATTTCGTGCATTACCCGATCAGTGCCAGGTAATTCATCGCCGGGCAGATAAAATATACCCCGTACTTCATTGACTAAACTAGTAGTTTAACCCTTTTCTATCTCATCCATATGTGTAAGATCCAGATGCTCCTCTACTCGTATAGTCGGTGCTTTATTTTCATCTTCGATCTACAAGTCGGCAAGATTAAAGTCTACATCATCGAATTCCCCAACATTAAGGTCTTATAATGTTTCTTGCTGTGAGATACTGAATATATGACGAGTGGATAAATTTGTTACCTCGGAATTATCTAAAGGTATCAGTTTCTGTAAAGATCTATCTACTTCAGAATTCGTTATAGTATTTACCCTCATTCGCCTTTCGGGCTCTTTGTCTCTCATTCCTTTGTCATTTTCTACTATTAGGAGCACTAAAAAGTTATTTGCCCTGAAACTGTTATATGCAAAGTCTATTACTGCGTTCGATTCTTCGAAGAACACAGCACCAACAATACCTGCATGAGGCATTTCAAAGGCGTCATCAACTACATGAAATATTATTTCTGTGCCAAATAAAGTTATTTTCGTTATTCCGTGTACCAACAACTTGGCGGTACTAGACCGCCAAGCCGTTGAGAGCACGACGGTAGCAAGGTGGGGGCGCTGAGCGCCGTGCTAGCCGCGCGCGAGCAGCGAGGTGCTGTCCGCCGCGGGAAAGCAAAGTTGGCGTGCTCAGCACGCCAATATTGGAACTC
>JAWWMK010038179.1:0-12324 GCA_035047105.1 Galeopsomyia nigrocyanea
GTCTTTGGTCCTTACGCATTGAGTTATATGGCAAACCGACCGACCGACCGACCGACCAATGCTCAAATCGAACGCACGCAAACACTCGAACGAACGTGCACTTTCAAAAGGAAAGAACAAAAAAAGTTAAAGAGAACAAACCAACGAACGCACGAAGTATATTCGAAAGAGCGAGTGAGTGATAAGGGGAGCGGAAGGTGATAAGGGACGGGCTATACTCTTCCGTTGGAAAAAAAAATCGGCATTGCCGAGCGCTGATGTCACGCGCGCACGCACGAAATACAAATGATGACACTTGCGCGCCGGCGATGCCGCCGCCCTTTGAATTCCGTATGCACTGAGGCCTGCACATTCGCAGTTGCAGCTTTATAAATATAACATGCTCGCGGCGATGGATGAGCAATCGCGCACTCACTGACTCACGGCATTAAGCAGGTGTATGTCTTGACGTGTTTGTATATATGATACCTTGATAACTGCAATAGTAGGCTATATTGGAAGAGAGTGTGCAGAGAAAAAACAGTGTTAGTGGATATAAATGGAGTCGCGAGCGGCACTGCAGTGGCTGGCTACTGGCATGAGCAGCCGAAATAAGCGCGACGCATCCTGGACCGTGATGCAGACGAGCGCGCTCGCACGACTGCCGACTGCCGCCTCATACTGAGTGCGCGCGCGGCGGCCGCCACCGGCCAGTTCGCTCTATAGCGCGATTGTAATTTTAAACGCGCTGCCTGCTCCCACTCCCGCTCCCGACTCCGTCAGCAGCAGGAGTCAGGACGAGTGCACGTTGTGTTCCACGAGCCGCACCACTCGATTTGCACACGCGTCTACACGCTTGCGTTCACTTTAGTCAGCCTAATTGCTACCTTAAACACTTTTTTTTCTTATGCTGCATCTCATCCCAGCTATCTTCGTCTATCAAGTATAACCTGTTGTCGAGCTTTCAGGTAGCTTTTGTTTGAGTTCAGAAGCGCGCCGCTAAAAATACCACAGTGCTTCCTGCTGCCGCCGCCGCTGCCACCGCCTCGAGATGTTATTGTGCGGAGACAGATTTTTAATAACGCTGATATCATTCGATAAAGCGATGCTCTGCTGCTGCTGCTGCTCCGATTTCAGCTCTGGACTTTCCGCTATAATTATACTAAGTATGAGAGCGTGCGTGCGGATGACCTTTCGAAACATTCGGAAAGTCGACGAAAGCGGATAGTCTATCTATCGCCTACTGATCGCAAATTACAAGCTAAATTTAAGTGCTCGCGCGCGCGAGCGAGCGAGCGCACGGAACGAAATTGTCCATCGGCCGCAGGTTATTTATAAGACGCGAGGTTTTTCGCGTTCGCGCGGGAAAAGGCGAAATTTACGTGGAAAAAGAAATAAACAAAACGATATAGTGTAAAAAAAGGCTTGGCGCACTTGACGGTCTCGAAACTGGAGCGACCGTCAAAATCGACTTCGCGGCCGTACACACACACACACATACACACGCTCATGTGCCACTAGCACTCAAGACACCTTCGGCAAATGTGTAAACTAATAAGGTGTGTACTGAGTAGTAGAGTAGAGAGAAAGAGATAGAGAGAGCATGCACAAACACATTTTGAAGATGCGAGACAGTCTCTGGTGAGCACCGCGTCGGGGCGCTTATGTCGGGAAAACCGGAAACCCGTGGGCAAACACCTTATTTGGCGATGCGGCTCACCGACGACTTGTACGCAGCACACCACTTTTTCCAAGCTCACCCTTGCTATCTTGCAAAAAAAAACTCGCCTTTACTTGAGAGAAATCTCGAGTTTGCGTGGCCGGCACTCTATACCGACTGGCGACTGCTAATACTGCCTTTACTGCGCACACCGCGGAAAAGTCCACTAAGAGAAACTTCTTCGTCACACAGACACACTAGTTACTCGCGACGCCAAAATTTTTCGCCGAATGTTTTTTCGACAAGCGCGGCTTGACAGTCTGAATAAGAGAGCACGCTTTTGGAAAAGACCTTCTCCCCACCCCATTCTCGCCGAGGGGATCATCAGCCCCCCCGCGAACCCGCACACTCCAACCATATATTTATTTTGAGTGCGAGCTTTTTATAAAGCCACGCAAAACGCGCTAATCGAACGCGCGCGCGTGCTCTTCCTCTCTTTTCTTCCGTTTCCAATGAGAATCTTTGCAGTCATCTGAAAAAGGACAAATGATTATTCGCATCACGTTCGTTCTACTATTGCATTTTATTTGTTTTTCTCGACGAAAGTACGATAAAAGTACAAATAAAAACGCTATACAATAGTCACTGCCCGGTGGACAGTAGGAAGCGGAATATTACTCCATTTTTGACCAATGGAAGCTGCGAGTTAACAAATACAAAAAAAAATTATAATGCTCGAAAATTAAAATAACGTAATAAATTACAAACATAACTTAATTAATTAGTAATACTTCGTTTTGTAATATATAATCTTCTTATCTTGATTGGCTTTCTATAGATTCCTGTGGACGCCCCTCAATGTTGTCAAACATCGGGGGTTTAAGTAACTCTCAATATTGTGATTGCAAAGTTGTCGTGAAAATAATGTACCAAAAAACTATTTTTTTTCGTAGACACAAAGTTCAGTAGATCATGTGGCGCAAATTTATGTACAAATGTTGATGAAGTCGTAGACACTTATAAACTATGTCTATATTTGTAAAATTTTAAAAATCAATCGTTTTTAAATTATGCACAATCTTAAGTAGTAGACACCATTTACAGTCACTTAATTTACTTCGTTTTACTCTCATAAAAAAAAAAGCTTACGTTTGAGACGCAACCCTAGTTCAAGCTTTACAGAGTTTTGTTTTAAAACAAATTACAAATACTCTCACCTTAGAAGCCTGTAACGTTATCCAAATGCGTTTGCTTATAGTAACACTGAGATTTTTATATATTTATACCAATAGAAGAATTTAAAATTTATCAAAAGTTTTTATATTTCCCAAGACGTATGGTTTCCGATTGTATTCAACCATTTAACGTCACTTTGAGAGTAAATAGTAAAATTTCTCTAAAAATGTGTAAGTTCCGAAATACATTCACCATAAATATAATCGCGAGTAAATAGTAATACTAGCAAGTCACGAGAGGAATTTCTAAAATTAATATAAAATCATTCATTTTTAGAGAAATTTCTCGATATAGATTCACACACACACATACGCACACACTGTATTTCTTTTTTAACCGGCGAATCATAATTCGGCTAAATACTTTTACGTGCAGTTGGATCTAGACGAAAAAGCATTGTATATGAAAAATTTTTAGTTTGAATTTAATTGAAATCAATCACCCGTTTCTTTTTTGATAATTGATGACTGATTATTCTTATTGTTACTTTCAGTGTATTCGTCAAGTGAATGCTTGGCTTTTAAATCAGTCTTGTAATTTACTCTCTGGGTAGTGGGATCATCGTGGTACATTTGTTTAACTAGTACTCCACTCCCATTTGCAGTCTTTAAATTTGTGCTGGTATTGTTGATTGAATTCTTTGAATGTACCTCATTAAAATGTTTATGTAGCATTAGCGATGACGAAAATTCCATTTCACATCCTGCAAACTTGCACCTGTATAAAATAGTAAAACATTAAATTATTGGTCGAAATCAGTGTTAGGCAGTAGCGGTACTACTTGCGATAAAAATTGTTGAATAGAGTGCAACTACAGCATAGCAGCTACTCTCGTAGCGATAATGTAGTTGCACTAATTGTAGCTCAGCGACAACATCATTAGCGCATTTCATTTTACTTGCAGTATTTTTATATTTTACAATATATTTTGGAGCACTTGAAATAGAGCTTTGTGTTTTAAACATTATGACTCACACGATTTACGTATCATCCGCTACTCGACGCTGATTCTAATTTTCCCAATTTGATAAACCCAATATAAAAAGATTAATTTAAAATTTTAATGATTTTTCTTTTCTTGACCACAACGTAACTACCGCTACTGTCAAAAATTTTGTCAGTATAGACATTCAGTATGAACTGACCTGTACATTTCTGTAGATTTTGTTAAAGATGCTGGAGGTTTTGCATTAGCATGGATTTCCTGATAATGCTTCCACAGAGCAGTGACGTTACTCAGCTGTGCACCACACCCAGGCATTTTGCAGCTAGAAAAATAGAAAAATCAATCAACACATTTATTCAAGGAAAATTAACAAAGCTATTTGATACACACATAAAGAAACTTATAGTAGTTGCCTTTCCCAATTTGGGCTTGGTGGACTTTGATGAATTGGTGTTCATGGCATTAGCAGTTAATTTATGGCTATCTTGATGATGTCTATAGTGTGATATATACTTGTATGTTTTTCCACAGCCATTGATTTCACATTTGTAAGGTTCTTGCTTAGATCTTGACATTCGCTGCTTCTTTGGAGTATATTCTTCATCATTGCTTGAACAATTGTTTTTCAGTCCATTTGAATTGTTTTCCAACTTTGTGGAGTTTTGCTCAAACCCACTCCTGAAAACTTTTTCTAAATTGCCCAACTCTATCCTGTGTTCTTGATTTGTGGCAGTTCTTGTCAGTGATACATCATTATTGATGTAAACTACGTTATTTCCATCAACAGAACTGTCAATGAGCACATTATCATTGCTGCACACTGGTGATTTAGATTCATACTTGACAAGGAAATTTTCCTTGGTTATGAGCAAGTCTTTGTTTTTAGGAATTTTAGTAGTTATATTATTCGATGCCTCATTATTTTTCGAATAATCCTCTTGAATTAGTGCTGCCCTAAGTTTCGACTGATCCATGGGGTAGTCTTCGCTCTGATGAGACTGGGAAATATTGATAATATTTTCTTCTTTTACACTATAGTCCACCTGCTTTGTACTGAGAGAGTCATCACTTCTTATAGAATATTCATTCTGCCTCACAACTCCACTATCAGCAATGTCAGTTGTGACATTTTGCTCACTTGCAAAACACATTTCACCTTCACTAACCCTACCAACATTTTCTTCCATCGTATCATCTGCTCCCTCGAAACAAATGATCTCTGGTTCTGTAGGTATTCTTGGTAGCTGCCTGTGCGAAGATTCTATATGCTCTTCTAAATTTTCACTTGTGACATGCACTGTACTGCAGCTTGTATATGGACAGACAAATACGTTTGTTTCGTTGTTATGCCACTCCTGATAGTGCCTCCACATGCTCCCAGGATCTGGCAGTTCTTCTCCGCACCCTGGCTCTCTGCATCTGCAATTTTCATAAAAAATGTTCCAATTGGCAGGTCAATGGTTAAGATAATTTTAAATCAAGCTCTTAAAGCATTTCAACTACTCACATAAATCGAATTTTGAGAGCTTCCAAAGCTTCATGAGTTTTATATTCTTCCAAATTGTTAAATATTTTATTACAGCCTCTCTGCTTGCACATGTATACTTCCTGCAACATCAACAGCGTCAAGTCAATATCCATGCACGTAAATTGTTTATATGCTTAATGAAAAATGTATATGCTATAAAATTCGTCATAGTAATATTTCGTCAACGTTCTTTTAGCATAAAAAGTAGCGACATTCAATAGCTTGAAAACGAAACAAAGAATGGCAGAGCTGCAATTTGTGGGGTTATAGCCCCCAAGCGACAATGTAAACAACACGTCTGAGAGCTTTGTAAAATGCAGCAAGATAGCGTTTCGCGCGACAGACTTCTGCCGCAATAAAAAAAAAGTCCAGCGAGAAGGGAAGAGCAGGAAAAATTACACGGAATCGCGGAGGAAACGAAGGGCAATGGTGTTTTGGGTAAGAGGTCATTGAACCCCGAGGGCCAATGGCAGGACGCCGCGCGTGCAGGCAGCAATTCGTATGTATCCGGCGCACACACAAAGGGACATACCTTTTTCGGAGCAATCTCCTCGATGGTGCGATTCCTCGAGACAAATCTGATGACGCTGACTTCGGTTGGCCTATCGGCAGCACAAGTCGGCTCCGAGGATTCCGTACCTTGACCCATCCTCGCTGCACTGCACTGATTTTTCACTGGCTAGTGGCTCAAAGGACAACCGAGTTGCTGCTTTCTACACGGCCGCGTGCACTGCTGTGCACTACAGTACGTGTATGCTACTGCTGCTGCTGCTGCTGCTGCTGCTGCTGGGCTGCTGCCTGCCAGCGGTCGACGCTCGGCGCGAGTGAGAGCGCGATAGAGTGAGACAGCTGCGAAAGCGCGCGTGCGGGGCCGACGACCAGCAACGCGCAGCGCAACTTGTACGGCTTGTACACACCGAGCCGTCTATATGCGAGTGTGTAATATACGCGTTACACATGCACATACTTACACACTCGCGCATGGGGCGAGAGCCTCACTCCTCCAAACCAGGCGAGAGATAACGCCATCAAACTCCAGGGGGGCACGTACACGCACGTTTTTTTTTAATTTCTTCGCAAAATACTCGCAACGTTTGACTTGGCCATCTTTATTATTTTTATATTTAGCAAGCTTTCTCGCAGCTTCATCATATTTATCTACTAGGTATGAAGTTTGCTTTATGGGAAAATACACGCCAAAGCGCAAAGACCCATGAAAGAAAACCCCTATGCCATGCGCTTAATTCACGTACATATTTTATTTAATTGTGCAATAATTCTTTGTAAGATTCTGTGAAAATCCAAAAGAGATCCAAGGTGCAGGTGTGCAATTAATTGCAAGCATGAATTATCATCATCCTGAATTGTCATCCTCAATTATCTGAAAATGCTTTTTTGCCAACAGTCACCAATTTAAAGAGCCCGATGGAATTATTTTCGACTTTTGATGATATAGTTTGGTAATCAAACGTCGTGTTATGTAAACAAGCGTTTTTACCGCACAATCAAGGCTCTCTTATCGTAAATACATATGCGTATAAAACGCGAGAAAAACATTCCACGCAAAACCATTACCATTCTCAACTTCAACCTTCACCAGGCTCGCGACCTTCACGCACGCAACTTGAGCGAGACCATACGCCAAGATACGTTTACTCCCGGACCGGAGTACAGTCAAGCAAACCCGCACACACAAGCAAACTTTGAATCCAGGTGAACAACAGGTTTTATAATATATTTGCTACCGTTCGTTTAAAAATTCGCATGCAACTTTTCCAATTAAATGGCGATTTGGAGAATTCTTATTATATATATGTTTATATTGTTGGACTATGCTACGTGAAATACGTCCATTGTCGGCGCTTATCGAGTTTGCCGCGCTTGGACGGATTATTGAAAAACTGTCGGCTATCGTCAAATATCGTAGTTTAATTGCTGGTTATTAAATGTTACGCTTGTAATAATGTAGTCTTTTGAATTCGATTTTTTAATTTTCGTAGGATGTAAGTTTGATGTGATAAAAAAGCTATTTTCATTGATGATGAGAATTAGAAAAATTGTTCACTTTTAATACAATAATTAATACTTAAAATGACATTATGTACACGTTCGAAAAATGAGCATTATTGTAAGAAAAATTAAAAAAAAAGTAGGTATAACAATATTTAAATTTAAATTGATTGAAAACAAGAACGCTGATAAACCATTGATACTTTTTAGAATTCGACGAAGACTGAGTTCCCAGAGGCACCAAATTGTCAGCTCGCCAAGCGGACACTGGAAGTGTTAGAACTGTACAAAAATGGTGAGCACTTTAGTCGAACAGACCTGTAACAGAAGAGACAAATAATTTTCCATTAATAAATTAGATTTTGTCTACGTAAGGTTGTAATGTCTATTTTTATAAAAAGTCTCATTTAGGTAATTGCTCTTCATAAACTTGTTTCAGTAGCTAATACATGCTTGAATAATCATTGGAAGGCTAAATTATTATGAAGATTGTAATAAAATGCAATTTAATCTTACCGAAGCCCAAGTCATCGTCTGATCCCTCATCAGACTCCTCCTTCTTCTCTTCCTTAGCAGCTGGAGCTTCAATGGCAGCCGCGGCAGCAGCTGGTACTGTTAATTAAATAAATCATTAGTTTACTTTCCAAAGAATATTTTGAAAATAAAGAACTTAAATTCTTGTTTTTATCAACATTATTTTTTATGCCTTTATTAGTCTTTATTGTCTCTAAACAAAATTTTCTTGAATTGCCATGAATGTTGATTACACAAAAATATTTTATACTTTTTTTTATTCACTTTTTTTTACTAAAATAATGAATATATTAAAATTACCATAACTATTACAATTGAGCAATAAGGGTCTTAAAAATCGTAACTCATTGAAAAACAAAATTTCTCTGACTTCACCCACTTCTAGCATTGTTATTACAAATACTTTTTAAAGTTAACCAATTGTCTAGATAAAAAAAAATTTGGTTTGAATTACATTAGGCAACCTTGCACGTTTTTTTAACGTTAATTTCTCCTCTAATTCTGACCATGCTAGCCAAATGTAAGTGCTAGTCTGATGGATGAAAAAGGACAGTAAAATATAAAATAAATGAATTCTTACCACCAGCAGCTGGAGCAGCACCAGCTCCAGCTCCAATCTTGGTGATCAGGTCCTTGACATTGACACCTTCAAGAGCTTTGGCGAAGAGACCAGGCCAGTAGGGCTCAACATCAACATTGGCTGCCTTGAGGATGGTTTGAATCTTCTCACCCTTTAAACAAATGAATTAGTTATTAGTCTCAAAATGCATTATTGTTAATTGAGATAGAAATAAAGACTATTTTAGTTCAAGCTTGGTAGTTATGTATTCAATAAATTAGTTTGTTTGAAATATTTTAAGAAGAGTTTGTACTTTTCTAATAAATTTAAACATTTTTTATTGTTTTGTTTTCACTGTATTAGCAAATTATCAATTGACTTTTGAATGAAACACAAATAAGATCGTAAAAGAACAAGTAGAAGTAAACATTTCAGCATGTGCAATAATTATTCAAGAAATAGCTGAATAGACCGAGAAATAGCTGGAATAGACTTTTAAAATTTGAAGAAAGCAACGAAGTTAGAGGTTACTTACAGTGACGGCGACATCGTCGTCGGCGAGGATAAGTGCAGCATAAACACAAGCGAGTTCAGCCTTCTGTGCCATTTTTTATAGGAATATCGGTGATATTCGAGAGGATAAACACACAGGTAGATTGAATAGAAACTTTTATTGCCCTTTTATTGTCTACAGCCGGCGCGAGAAGCTTGCGTCGCACACAGCTCAACACACTCATGCATAGACGCGCGCATGCGCCAACAACAATCGACAATGACGACAATGCAGAAAAAAAAGCGGAAGCGCGCGTAGATGTCACAGTGTTGCAAATAATGCCACTTTCATCAAACAGATGTCGCCAGCAGTAAGGATCGTCAGAGCTAGGTATGTATATGCGTTGTTGCCGTTTTCAAGGGGAGGAGCGAGCGAGCGAGAGAGAGAGAGAAAGAGAGAGGAGAGATTCGAAATCGTCGAGTAGAGTGTTGCCGCCGGTGTAGTGCGGCGACCGGGCAGCCCGGCGGTCAGTCAGTCGTGTGCGTTCGTGTGCGAGAGTATACTCGCTCGCTCGCTTCGCTTATACACACAGCTCTCGAAGCTACCCCACGCCACCCTGGTTCTTGTGCTCTCTAGCTCGCGGATTCTGCGCGACGCGTGTGCGTATGTTCCAAGATTTTGTTGTTTTTTCCATTCTGTCTGTAGTAGACGTGAGACTATAGTAGTGTGCCAAGGATAGTTTCTGCGTGCATCCCTTGAAGGTAAGTTTGCACACATCTATGATTGCATGATACTCTCGGACATGATACTCGCTGGACTGAGAGGGAGAGAGAAAGAATAGAATAGAGAGAAGATGGTTGAGGTGACGATAACGACGGCGACGAAGGCGTCGACGACGACGATGAAGGGTCGAGAGAAGAAGCCTTTCAGGCATAACGTATTTTTTAGCGAGAGACAGAGAGAGAGACAGACGCTGTGCGCGCGTCGCACACAACACACAAAGGAGGGAGAGAGAGAAGAGAGAGAGAGCGGCTTCGCTTCGCGCGCTCAAGCCTTGTTTATACCTAAGCGTCGTTGGTTCGTTGCACAGCATCCCCGCGAAAAATCCTGGCCAAGCGTCTCTTTGTCCCCCCTCCCCTCTCTTTCTCTCGCTCTCTCTCTCTCTCTCTCTCTCACAACCTTCGCGTAGCGCGCGTCTTTTCTGAAAATTCTCTAGCTACCTGCCGGAATTAAAATGCCCGTTTTTCAAAAGAGAGGATCAGCAACTTCCCCTTTTGCGCGCGCAGCTAACGGTACTTGGGTCGCTCTCTCTTTCTCTCTCGCTCTCATCCTCTCGTGAACGCTAATTAAGTCGGGGAGGCGATCGATTTTTTTTCGCGCTCAGCGCGTGACGATTGAGATATATATCCCGCTAAGAAAAAGAAGATTAAGAAGAGGGCGAGTTATAAAAAGCTCAAGATAACACGACGATTATTTCGGACAAAGATTATTGCCCTTTCGCCTCGGCTTCTCTCTCTCTTTCTGTCTCCAGTTTATTTACCGACTGATTTTTAATTGCTTTCTCGCGTGCTGATGCTGCTGCTTGCCTGCAGCAGCAGCTTGCACACTCGCACAAATAAACAACGAGCATAGTATTTTTACGCTCGTGTACGTGTTCGTCTGTGTCCCTTGGCAGTTTCGTCTCGCGGTGAATAACCTTTTATTCGAGTGCAGCTCGGACTTCCGTCGGTCGGGATTTATGCATCCTTCGATGCTTGAAACTTTGTGATTTCTAACGAACAAAAAAAAAAAGAAAAACCCTCGTGTCGCGCGCGTACACTGCTTATCGTCGAGCAAGCTGTATAACGGCGACAAAGGAGCAGCAGCCGGCTTTTGGGGGACCTATACGGGGGGGTGCAACAACTAGCGCAGGAGAAAAACACGTGTCCTCTGAGTTGTTGTGTTGTATACTGCGCGAAGCACGGGCGACGCATCTGCTTTGCTGGGATTTTCCATCACGGGACTTTTTACCTGAATCCCGGCGGCAGCAGCTGCAAGTTATATGGTCGTGAATAAATGTCGTGAAGCGGCGGTCGGGCGGGCATCGATAATCGTGACTCAGGCGTAATTAATCTCGGCTGTGCACTGCGCACACACATGTGAATGTGCTCAGGCCAATTACTCAGTTAAGCGGCAATGCCGCCGCGCTACGAGGAAATATTCGGTGTGAATGGAGGCCCGGCACGGCGCTGAATTGCTTCTTTGACTTTCTTTTCACGCCAGCATGCTCGGCTGCTGCTGCTTCTTCTTCTTCTTTTTCTTATTCAAATTAATTGGCTGACTCAGCCGCCACGAGAGTGCTGCGACTGTTATACGATATCGAGGGAAATCCGTGAGAGAAAGAGGTGCATCGAGTATAATACTTAATTCGATGAATCGAACGCGAATGTGAGAATTCCAAGCGCGCACAGTTGCGTGACGTGTTTAATTGTCGCCGTATTATGCTGGGCTTGGATTGTAATGTTTGATTGTTGTTTGATTGTAGGCTTGAAAAATGAGTCAACCCGATCAGGAAAAGCAGGAGAAGCAAGAGGAGCAGCAGCAGCAGCCGGCTTCAGTCGATCAGCAAAAGGAGACTCAGGACAAGAAGGAGATCGCCGACGAGGAGAGGGAAAAGATGCTGAACGCGGAGAACACGAAGCACACGGGTGCCGCGCCCCAGGCGGAGCTCGAGGCCGAGGAGCGCAAACCCAAGCGGAAAATACCCATCGGCGGCATCAAGATGCCTGGTTTTTGCCGCTCCAAGAGCAAGGAGCCTTGCAAGGTCAGTCTCACTCTCTCTCTTATTTTTCAGCTACCTGCCTGCGCTTCTTTATTTTACGGGATTTCGAAGGACCCATTTGTGCGCGCACTTTTTTCCCCCCCGCTACGCGCTCGTAGATACATAGCTACCTGCTTGCCTGCCATGCTCCTCGATCTCGAGTTTTCCAACTTTTTTCAGCCATAAATATCAAGAGACTCGCTGCCGCGCATATAGTATACGAATATAGACGATCGATGTCGAAAATCATTGTAATGGCCAAGCGAAACATCGTTCCCATGGCGATACGCCAAATAGCCCAAGCGCAAAACACCCATAATGACGACACACCTGCCGGCTCATTTTTTTTCCATCGTCGTTATTACCCTGCTAACAAAGTTTCACCAATAAACTTGCAATACTGACATATACGTCACGCTACACAGCACACACGTTGGACAAAACGACTATGCGTGGAGTGACGATTTTTTTTTAAAACCAAATGAAAAGCCTTAGTGCATCATATATGAGCAAATCCACAAAAAAAACTGTCACAATTCGAGAAAGTTGGGGCGACTTTTCAAAACGGGTGCACGCTCT
>JAWWMK010038210.1:0-12314 GCA_035047105.1 Galeopsomyia nigrocyanea
CATTTAAAGCGTGATGCTCTTAACTCATCAAATTCACGAAAAATTCGCGAATTATTCGTGATCATTTCTAACAGGGTTTGATTTTTTTTTGTGTATCTTGTGTTTACTGGATATTTATGTTACATTCTCATTTTCGATTTCAGTTGCACTATTTTAGATTTTTTTTTTCGACCAAACCCGAACTAAAGAACAAGTTTTCAGCAATATCAGCACGCAGTGTCGCAAGTAACGTGTCCGCTCGACGAAGTGGCTGTGTAACACGCGAGACTTGACCCACGGAAACCACTCTATACATGTATAGCGTGTATAAGCGAGGGAGAGCGAGGGATCCATGCAAATTCAGAAGGGTTTCTTGGACTTTTAAAGCTATGGGAGCGTTGTCACTTTTGGGATAAGGGTTCTTCGCGCTTCACTGCGTATATTCACGCGCTCTTTGGCTTTTCCGCGTTTCCAAAAGGCATCGATGATAACCGCGTCTACGCCAATTAATCCGCGTGGCGGCGGACTTGTGCTATATAACTGCGATACTCGTCTCAACTTTTTTGCTTGACCTGGTTGCGTTGCGCTGCTATGAACGAGCTTTGAACATTTTTAATTACGTCCAAAGAGAGGCTCTATATCTTTCTCTCTGTGTCTCTTGCCCCCGCGCGCGTCTTTAATTTCTCGCTTTTCATCCTCTCGACGTGATGCTTGGACGACGATGTAAGTGGAGGAGATTTCTCTACTTTCTTTTTCTTGCGCGAAGCAGTTTCGACGAGTGTGTTTGCCGGCCTCTAGCTCTCTGTGCTATCTAATATTCTTTACGACAAAGTAAATCTTATTTTTGTGTAACCTTTTACGGATTGCTTGGTTTTCGGTTGAATTATTTTTCAATCGACAAATCTGTCTGTTTTATGGTGTATAAAAGTCATTTGAAAAAGCAAAATTATTATTAGCGTAGACTATTTCTTCCACAATTCAGAGTCCACTCGAGTCAATCGAGCACTAGAAAATTTATCGCACACGAAAAATTGCAGAATCAAATTGGATACGACGTACGAGTATCAGCCTGAGTACTATCAACAGTTTAGACAGTGTTTCATCAGTGTATGATCGCATACAACAATTCAATAGATAGTCTTGAATTTTTGTGAACAATCATTTCTCAATGTTTGTCGAAAAGAATCACAAGCGAAAATGTTGACCATTGCGAATTTATCGGTTCATAATTTCAAATTAGATCGCGATAGACAGTCGAATCAGACGGTTAATAATACTCCAAGGGATAAAATGATTGTTCACAACTATTCAAGGCTTGTGGATTTTCATATTCGATCACAAACGTGTTGTGTAAAATTTTGATAGTACTGAAGTATTGATTGTGCAATTTTTGGCGTGCGATAAATTTACTTGTGCTCGTTTTGTCCCTTGAGTAGAATCTGATCTGTATACGCCTCATTATTGTGCGAAAAAGGGTTCGCGGAGGAGTGGGATTCTCGGTGAGTTTTACGCGCGACAAAGTATAATAAATAACGCGTCCACGGAGCGTCGCTGTTGTTTAATGGCAAACATACCTCATCTCATCAGTCTAATCTTCGCTACTGCCGCCCAGTGATATTAATAAACCTTATCTCGTAGTCGGCGTGAAAATGAAGCATAAATCTGTTGGTAAATAACGTTCTAGATTTTCGCCTGTAAAATTCCAGAGAGAGATAGAAGGATTGAAACGCGCTGGGATCATTAGCTTGGTTCTCTCTCTCGAGGGTCGCGCGCGGCGGGCGCCACGAATAAATATTGACGCGGACACAGCGAGCTTGCGCCGGGATTCTCTCTCTCCTTATTTTCCTAGGGCTGTTTCGAGGCTACAGCTCGCTTGTTATTCCGGCCCGAGCTTGATTTCTATACGACGATTGTTCTTCTTGCCGTGTCTTTCTCTGTGTTTTCTCTCTTTTTTTTTTTCTTTCTTTGCGAGTGCATACATATTTTCGAGGATGCTTGGGATATCGGACTATGATATCTCATTTTCCATCGTGCATGTGAAAAACGCGAGCGAGATATATAGAGGGAGCATGTAAATTTTTCGGCAAGGAAGGAGGAGGTAAGAAAAAAAGAGAGCATTATTAATGAAAACAAAGCGAGCGTGAGAGTTGTCCGAAATGTTATTCTTGAAAATAACCGGCCGCTCGCGCGTAAGAGAGAGAGAGAGAAAGAAAGCTAAAAGGATCTGTAGCGCGCGAGTAGCGAGAGCTATCCCCGAGAGCCCTGAATAAGAGAACGGCAAAATATTGTTACGTCCCCCGTCGTCCCAATAAAATCGGATGGCATATCGAATATAACGGCCGCCTCTTGGAAAAGAAAAGAGGGTATGCATGTAAATTCCACCTCTTTCTGCCGCCTCTCTGCATATATATGTGTGTGTGCTATCTTCTCGAGGGTGTCAACTTTTCAGAGGCTTTTCTTCAAGCCCACCCATACCGCGCTACATATATATGCCGACGACTCGTCGATTCGAAAAACTCGATTTATTCGCCATACGTTTGCCAGTTTAGCTGTCGCATGTATAGTGTGTACACTACTGCTTATATACGCATAACGCTTCTTTATCTTTTATCACTTTTGCTTACTGATTATCGAGTGCTTAACACCTCAACGTATCATCAGTCGTCATAAATGCGACTGTAAATAAAGAATAAAATTTATCAAGTAGGAAAAGACTAGCCGTTTAGTGAATGAAACGTGTGAAGTTTCTATCGAAGTCACCAGGTAGCTAGTGCACGTAACTTACATTGATTTTACAATGAAAATACAATGTGAGCAAAAGTTGTCATATCAAAATTCTATATGAATAAATCAAAAAGCCTCTAAGAATTGGTAATTAAACAGTCGAAAGGCAATCAAACTGGATATAATTAATCACAACAATAAAAAAAAAAGACCAATGTTTACAGCATTGGCTCGCAGCCAGTTTCGGAGATGGCTTATCGAGGCAGAAGGGAGACAGTTATCGCAACGGCGTGTACAATATCATCTTTATACAAAATATATCCGCATGCAGCTGCGCGTAAAATGATGAATTTGCATTCCACCGCTTTTTGGACTGCTCGTTTAATTAGGTGAAGCCATATCGAGTTTTCGATATACGATATCCGCTTCGATTACACTGTGTTTTCCCTTTTTTACTGTTTGCTTTTTATTGCTATATAACGCACGAACGAGTATCATCGAAATATGTAAAAAAATAAATAGTATTCATGAGCTTGTCGTAGATAAATAATAGTTAACGCGTCGTCGTGATATTTTCCAACGGGAAAAAGATGAAAAGAAATAGCATCCTCGAAAACCGCGCGCGTAACTTCATTTGAGAGCGAGTTGGGATGACAGGGAGGCTGCTGCTGGCGCGAGCGGCGTTGCTATACGCGTAATTTCGCCCGACGGCAAGATAGATGAGCGAGGCTCTCTGATTTTGGCCCAGCTGCCCGGATGATTGGTCGGTGATGAATGAGCGCGAGCCCGATTATCGAGTGGCGTTTCGGACAGTTTAGCTTCACCCTTGCCCAAATAACTTTTGAACTATTTTCTTGCGCTTCGGTCCTTTCTTTTTTTTTTCTTTTTTTTTTTTTACTTCCGTGGCAGACGATTTGTAAGCGCTGCGGATAGTTTATAGTCGGTGATGCGTTGCTTTTTTTTGCTTTTGATCGTGATCGAAAACTCCTTTACCATTAATTTTTTTCCAGAAGTTGATCTATCAAGATGACAATCAGAAGAATTTATAATTTCGGAAAATACCGTTTATTTATTTATTCATTGTCGTTTTAAGCATAAAATGATAAACATATCCATCAAGAATCAACGTTGAAATCGCCATTCTACGTCTGGTAGATAGCTTGACCGGGGAAATTACCGCTGGGTCCATAATTGCACACCAAGTAACGGCGATTGAAGCCACCCTCGTAGTAGTTTCTCAAGCCACAGCCGATTTTTGTTGTTTCTGCCCAGACGACTTGCGTGTAGTGCCCGATGTCCTTGCCGTTGGATGCTTTCAAATTTCTATCGAACGGAATGAACAAATAAATTTTTCGATTAGCACTCTAACGTCGATGTGATATTTACCCGCTGAATTTCGGCACTTCGTTTTTGTTGAAATACTGAACCTCGTCGTACCAACTGTGAACCATGTCCAATATATTGATGGTATTTACGTTAGCACTTGTGCCTTTGTAAGCTACATTCTGGCCGACTTGGTAAGCAGCTGTAAAAAGATAAAGATCGTATTTATAGATGATATATTTTGTTCAACGATGCTGAATTGACTTACAAACGTCTCTGCAAGAATCGTGACCGTAGTTGCATTGATCGGCCCATCGCTGAGCGATAGCTGCCAATGTGCCGTCCCACTGCTGTAGCAAATGAAAAAAAGTATGAGAGACCACAATGAAAATTAAAATTAATTAAATATCAGAATATTTACCAAGTTAGGCATACTGCCGGATTTGGCTCTCGGTTGAGGACCATTCGAGCCTCTTTTCTCCTGCCCGCTGGCAACAGTTTGTCTCAATTGATTGTGTAGATTGACAATAGCTTGTTTATCCGCAGCCGAAAATCCACCGCCCAATTTACCCTTGGCGAAGCATCTTTGTTGCGGTCCTGCATTCTATTGCACACGAAAAAAAAAATTACGAAAACACGAGTAAAGAAAAATCGCACCTAATAATTACAGTGTGTTATAATACTTACCGGATAAGCGCACAAAGTATGCGTACCCTTGTGATAAGTCTTACAGCTCTGCACGTTACACCAGCCGCTCTGAGCGCTAACGAGCCCGAATAGGGTTAGCAGCGCCAACAGCGAGACTACAACTTTGCACGACATTTCGACGATCGATCGCTCTGAATTGTTGGAATAGTTCGTTTGCCGTTTGGTTGTCGTTCTCTGTTTTTTTTTTTATTCTCGCGTTGGTATTTATACTAGCCAATTCCAGGTTGGCTTATCGTTATCGTTCGTCGCGTTATTAACGTCGCCGACGTGCGCGCGTATGTACATGCAAATTAATTTGTTTGCGTTTGTTTGCTCGCCCGCGTAATTACACAACTGGCGTGTTTCGATTTTTCTTTCTCTTTTTTTTTGTCGTCGTCGGGTCATATTTATCAGTGACAATAATTCTTTGTTTCGCGACAATTCGAACACGAAAGTGCTTGTACGAGGAAAAACGATCGACAGGATAATTATTAATACTTTTTTTTTAAGGAAAATCGAACACGAGGAAAAGCAATTTTAATATTTTTTTTTTGTAAAGCGTTTGTCGTTAGCCATAACCGTTCGTCATTTTTTATTACTCGAAGTACTTCCTCTTTCGGAACCCACTAAAACAGCTGTGACAATCAACAACCACTACATGCATATCTCAAAAAACCGATGGGTATTTTCTTCCTTTTTTTCACGAGACACTCGCAGCCGCGTCGATGAAACAATATTAAAATCTGCCGAACGAGCTGCGATATGAAATTCTTTATTGATCCATCGGGAAAGAGAGAGAGAGAGGAAAAAGGGCTCCTTGTGTATAGCCGAATCAATGCGAAATTTACGATGCCTCGTAAATTTCCGGTTCGCAGCAAACGATAAGAATGGAGCAAACTCGGAATAATTCTGCAATAAGACGTGGAGACGTTGCGCGAGCGAGCGAGGCTTTATCGGGGCGCATGATTAACGTATTTTCACCGCGTGGATAATTTCTGGGTAGCACATTCTCTCAAAGGACTAATTAAGTGTTATCGTTCTCTGCGACTCGTCTCGCTTTATTACTGTATATTCCAAAATTGTCGATTCGACAACTGGTTATTTCCGTTCGTTTGATTCTATACACACGATCCGTATCATTCGTGCTATTTACACGCTGTTTTCGCTGATATTTGGACTTAGAATTATGTGCAGAATCGAGATTAAATGTAAATAGGATCGCATAGAATTACGTGGAAAATCAACAATATGCAAGCACTATCGAACTACCTGCGACTACATCAAACATTCATGCTCAAATCAAAGCTATATAATTCGCAGTACACTATTAATTGAAATTCATTGAAAAAAATTAATCAGTTTCCACATCAAACAATTTCGATATTAATATCAGCCTCAACGCAACAGTGAACTTTGAAGCGCGGATTGTGCAACACGGCTAATAATAATCCTTTGGCGAAGGAAGACAAGACGAGCGAAAGAGGGAGAGAGAAAAAAAAAAGGCGCGTATAGTCGCGGTGAGAACAAAGCAGCAACGTCGCGAGATAAGGCGGCGACGATGATTATCGTTCTCGCCTGCTTCCCCTGCGGGAGCTTAACTTGCGCTCTATTAAGACGCTCCGTGCTTCTCACGCCCCCCCTTATCTCGCGTTATATGCTTCCCGCTCGTTGCACATTTTTTTTTCTTCTTACCTTCGCAGCTCGGTGTTATACGAGCTATGGTGGTTTTTTTTTTTGGAGAGGGGAAAAAAGTCAATAAATACATGTACATCTGAATGATAGTTTATGCATATTTAATTGTGACGATATCTGTGATTAATAATATTCAAATATTTCCGAATTCAATTAGAAAAGGAGTATTGTAATTATATTCGGAATATAATTTTCCAGTGCCATGTGACAGGATAATTTCGGTGTAATAGCTCACTCGGAAATGCAAATATTAATTGCGATTTATGCGTCACCGAGTATACAAAGTTTTCCGGATAGAATAGACAATTACACCGGAAATGTAACACGAAATTTATCGTGTAAATGTAAAAAAAAAATGAAAAATATAGTTTGAGTGAGAAAACTATTTTTCGCAATATTTTTAGATTTGCTGCTTCGAATACTAAAATTGATAGTTGTTATATCTGCATCCAACGTCAAAGGTAGAATGGGGAAGAAAAAAAAATGATAAATGAAGAGCAATGACAATCCTTTTCCGCCTGCGAATATCAATATAAATTCACAGAGCGCACGTATAAGCGTTATTACAAAAGGTACAGTCGAAAATCATGCGGGGTTGGTTTCGACCTCGTTAAAGTGTCAGTGGGAAATCAGCGTCGTCGTCGTCGTCGTCGTCGCTATCTCCGTGGAAATATAATCGTAACCGTAAATCACTGCGAGCCTCTCGCAGTGTGCGAAAGAGCGCTTTTCGCGAGGTATCAGTTTTCATTAGCGACGACGCGCGCGTCATCCTAATTGTTTAAGATCGTGATAAATCGCGCGCGAGCAATTCGGAAATGAAGAATAAACGAGCGTCGACTGCCAGCGACGCACGAAAATTAGAGGAAACTCCGACTTGTTGCGAGTATCACCTTTTTTTTTTTCATTGATGAAAAGAGTAGAGTATGACACTGCCGAGAGAGAAATTTGTTTATTAAATTCCCGTGTGACATGGAGGATAGTACTTGTTTCTGAGAAATGAAAACTCATAAAGCTTATGAAAAATCCTTTGAAGCCGAGAAATCATACTACGGAATATTGAATCTCGGTAGCTTTTGAATTACCTTTCAAAGAAAATTTGCTTTTGAGAATTGATGAAAAATCATACTCTTGTCTACAAAATAAAAAAGCTCTGTGCTTTTTATTTACGCGAGTCCTTGAAACTGTTAAATATTCATCTCCACTTCGACAATCATCTCGATTGTTTCAACTGAGACATCCACAAGTCCCTTTCTCACTCTCTCCCTCTTCCTACTTCCTCTCGACACCAAGCCAAGCGACCCCCGTAATAGAAGTTTCACACTCGAAGTGGCGCGTACACAGCAACAGCAGTAGCAACAGCAGCAGCAGTATTCATGATAATATCATAGAGCTGAAGATGAAAACGAGCATCTGCGCTTGCAATCTGCTTACACTTGCAATTACTGGGACAAAAAGCAATGCAAATAACAGGAAGCTCGTCATGAGAGTATATAGCGCGCGCAGCGTCAAAGACGTCGTCGTCGTCGTCGTCGTATGTATATAGTTTGCGAGCGAGAGAAGAAGCCGTCAGCACAAGCGCTAATCGACCGCGAGATAACAAGACAGAGAGAGAGAGTGAGTGAGCGAGGCTTCGTCTGCTGCTGCTGCTGCTGCCGGTAATTAGATTGCGCGCCGAGCAATAACGCCCTTTTGTCTCGAGACGCTAGAGCGAGAGTAGGAAGGCGATACGTCACTCGTGGGAGTTTGCAGGCTCCCGAATACTCATCTCGTTTTAACGCCGTGCTGCGCGCAGCCGCCTCTGCAAACTGTTCTTCTACCCATTAATTTAATCAGACAGCCTTGTGTGTCAAGTGTTTGATTATACGCGCGTATCCAGGAAAAAAAAAATCTCCCGAGTGCGCGCAACTCGCATTGATTAGCCGTAAGATGAAATAATAGTTGCGTCGCTTGCCAAAAAAAAAAAATAGTCATAACGTAGCTTTGCTGACGCGTGCACACAACAGCGGGGGCTGACGCGTTGATTCCTGACCGCAACTCTCGCTCTACCAACCGACAATTGTACTGCGCGAATGTGTTTGGGTGGTGTTGGCATGTACTGGCTTTGGTCCACTTTCGAGCTCGGATTTTTCTTTGTTTTTTTTTTCGGACTGTGTTTCTATTTCATCTGAAAAATTATTATTTTTGATAAATTATCAGCACTGCAATTGATATAGGAAAATAAAAGAATTCATGAGTTGCTTGATTTTTCATTCTTTTATTTTTATTTCTTTATTTATTTAATTATTTTTGGCTGGTTACAGCTCCAAAAAGGAGTTTTATTATAACGATTAAGTTTTGAATATTTAGTTGAATGATTGATCAGCTTCCGGTATTCATGGTTTATTCTCTTGATACGCTACTTCTAATGTAGATATAACTATTGACTAAATAGCATCTACCTGCCTCCATCGAACTAACTCGTGTACTTACTAATTGATTTGAATAATAAAAATACAATAAACTCATTTATAATTGAAAAAAGAAGACAACGAAAAGAAAAAAAATTCAAAAACAAATGGAAAATTTTCTGAAAAATAATTGTTCGGCAACGATTTCGCTAGAACCCAGCATCCCTCGCTCGACACTATATATTTCGGGAGGTACACGTCAGCCGCAGCAAATCATAAACGAATAAACCCATCAACAGTCATCCCGAAAAATCGAAAGCGACTGTACAACAGGCCGCGCCCCTATCCCCGAAAATCGCAATATAACGAGTCAACAGGCGCACCGCGGTCAGTTTAAAAACTCGTTAGCCGCGCATAAAACAACGATCGCCTACCGCTGATACATTGCACACCAAGCGAATACCACTACTACTATATATCTCCCTCTCTCTCTCTTTTCTTTGCCAACTGTGTGTATGTTCATCATGGAAGGCTTTGACTGGACTGGCGTGAAAAATGCCGAAAGAGACAAACAACAAACGAACGAACGAACGAACGAAAAAAAAAGAAGAGATAGGAGAAAAAAAAGTGGCAAACGTTGGCGTGCAGTCAGTGGGAAATTTCGCTCGGCGTCTTTCGCTAACGATTATTTTCACTCAGAGGAGCGCTCTCTCTTCGACGCTAAAAAAGATAAAGCCCCGCGCAAGCTCGAAGCGCATTGTAGCGCGACGCCGCACTGTTATTCCCTCGACCACCTTCCTCTTCCTCCTCCTCTTCCCCCGCCCGCGCGAATATGGTTATTAGCTAGCTCACGCTGGCTTTTATACGACGCGTGCTGGCAGCGTTGCTCTATTTTTCCTTCTGTCTCTCTTTCTCTTTCTTTCTCTTGTTTTTTTCTGACTTGTTTTCATGGGGATTTTTTTATGTTTATCGATTATTAAGAGATTGGCAATTTAATTGATTCGCAAATACACAATAGTGCGTGCGACCGTTGGCTGCCGTGTTGCTATTAATAATTATTGATAAGAATAATGAGTTAACTGTTATGCGTGAATTATTGATTAGTTTCGAATTATTTCAATTTATAACCACTTACGATTAGTTTCGAATTATTTGAATTGATAATCACTTACTAATTGATAAATAATCTTTGATCCTCGTGAGAATAAACAGCCAAAACAATAAAGGCAGAAAGAGCGAGAGACTTCGAATACACTGGAACTAAAAATATTAGTGATTTTATTTAAAATTGAAATCTCACGTCAACATTGTTAGGCCAAGAATTATTTAATTTTATTTTTAAGTTAGGAACAAAAATAAATTCAAGCATAATCCTAGTATTTAATTCGGCGCGTTTGCTCTCTCTCTCTCTCTCTCTCTCCGTGGCCAAGTAAAGCAGCAGCCGCACGAAAAACTTTCTCGAGCGCTCGGCACGCGACCGACATATTCAATTACCGTGGGGGCCGCGATAAGGGAAGCGTGCAAAAAACTCGAGGACCACTCTACGAGATCCTTTTTTTTTCTTGCTGGCGCTATTGCAGGTGGAATTTTGAAAAAAAAGAAGAAATAAAAAGAAAAACGTCGACATAGAAAGCGAAAAAAAAATCGTTATTGCTACATGCGAAATTGTCAACTCTCGCAATTTCAATGGCTTTTGTATATACGTCGCGCGCAGCTGTTATTACAAACGACGCGCGAAGAATTTTGATTTACCCGACTCTCTTTGCAAAAAAAAAAAAAAAAGAAAAG
Source organism: Galeopsomyia nigrocyanea (assembly GCA_035047105.1). NCBI lineage: Eukaryota > Metazoa > Arthropoda > Insecta > Hymenoptera > Eulophidae > Galeopsomyia > Galeopsomyia nigrocyanea. The sequence goes on from JAWWMK010038210.1 coordinate 10,581, forward strand.
ATAGCTCTCGCAGAGCTTTCAAAGCAAACGTTTTTAAAATGTCTGCAGCTTTCACGTTGAACTCGGACATGCGTTTCTCGCGTTGACATTATTATTTGACGTTTTTGAGTTTAAAATCTCAGAAAATATTTCACTCGGCTAACTTAATTCTGCGTGCTCATGTCGAGCAAATTGAAAGCACGTAGAATCAGATTTTTTCTTTTATTAATGTTGACCTTTGAGTATTTTTTTTATGATCGTCACGCAATCCATCCGGAAAATTAATTTATTTTACGTGGCATAAAAATTTTAATTTGAAAATGCCCTCGCGGGAATATTAAATGCCGAACACGAAATGAAAGCTCATCAGTGATGCGTCATAGCAAATAAGATCCCACAAAAAAAAATTTTTTTTCCTGAAAAATGTTTCAATGAAAATATATTTATCCACGTAGCAGACGCGTACACAAGTTAACAAACAAATATCAGCACATATTCTCGTATCAAAAACACGAGGGAAAAAATCCGCAATCAAGAGAGAGAGAGAAAAAAGGGAATCACGAGTGAACAATAACACAGCTCGTGGCGGTGATCACTCGAACGACGCGGATCAATTTATATCACACAGCAGCGAAACGTGGAATATATATGTATATACAAGAACGCGGTCGTGAGGATAAATATTTATCTGGTCGCAAAGGTGGACGAATTACGCTTTCCCGATTTTTTTTTCTCTCTCTCTCTCTCGGCAAACGACAAATGGTCCCGTTGAGGCTTACAAATGGCGTGGACGCCTCGAGATTAGGGGGTGAGAGAGAAGCTATATATGCGCGCTCGATGAGTGGGACACGCCAAGTTTTCGGATGTCGCCTTGATTGATCGTCCGAAAAGAGAGTATAGGCTCCTTTTTTTTCTCTATCTCTCGCGCTAATGAACGACCAAACATTAATATTCATTGTCTGCTTTTTTTCTTCTTTTTTCAGGTGAGTGCTATCTCCTGCTGCCTTATATTCCCCTTTTGTTCGTCCGGAACGTTGTAAGTAATAATTCAACGTAAAAGTAATATTTTTCTTTTTCCTTCGGTTTCTTTTTTTCCGAACGATAAGCAAGAGCAAGCGCAAAGTTCATGTTAATGAAGTATCGAGAGAAAGTTTGGCATTTGAGTTTTTGAATGCAGCAACGCTGATAATAAGTCGAACTACAAGAGGAGAGAGAAAAAAAAGTTTCGCTCTGCGATGAGAAAGATAATGTGCGCAGGACGAGAATAAAAAAAAAAACGGAGTAAAAGAAAGCGACGCGAGGATTAAAGTAATTTAAAGTGAGTGCCGCTGTGAACGTTAAAAGAGGGGTATAAGGCTACAAAGAAGTAAGAACGGCAAAAGAGAGGCGAGCGAGAGAAAGGAATTACCAAGTTATAACGGAATAACGAGAAGCCCGAGAGATGAATTCTCGGGGTAAACATTTGCAAAAGTTACGTGCCGTGGAGGCGATTAATTTACGCGGCTCATCCGCGCTATATAACAACACGACGTCGACCTCGGCCCGAGGTATCGACGGAGATGTTCGTGAATTAGTGAGACGCCTTGGAGAAAGCAGAGGACCATCAAGCCCCGTGAATTTTTGATGAAAAATACACGGAGATTCTCGTCTTGACAATTGGGGGATTATCTGCGTACCAGAACGAGGCTTTCAAGGCTCTTTACCTTCCATTAACAAATCCGTTTATCTCGCTGGATTCCATTTGGAAAATTGATT